>JACEGR010002060.1:0-141978 GCA_014170235.1 Listronotus bonariensis | reverse complement strand
AAAATTTTAATATATTGTGAACACCTAGTATAAAAAAAGTATACATTTTGGGAATTTTAAAAATATACATTTTTGGGAAATTTAAATTTTAATTGGGTTACTTAACATTGGGAAATTTGGTACATAAAAATATACGTGAGGTGTCAAGGTTTAAAAAGTATAAATTAAACAATTTTCTAGGTTACTCTTATAATAATAAAATAAAAACATTAAACAAACTGGGTAGCGTAGAAATGCAAAACAAACATTGGAAAATTTGATATTTAAAGAAGAGAGAAAGAAATTAAAAGGGATTGTTTATCAGAGAAGAAGTAGTTAGTAAAGTCAAGCATAAAGTTAAAGTTTTAGTTAAGCCTCGTACGGGCTATCCCTAGGGATATGCCCGTACTAAATTTATTTAGTCAAATAAGTTAAGTTGGGTTTTAAAAAATGTAAAGTTAGGTTTGATGGTCCACCGGTCTCATGGTCCCAAGAAGATAGTTCCATATGGTACATTTGCCCCAAGTGACGTAAAGTAGCCCTATATGTATTATTCCAAAATATATACGTCACAATATCTTATATATCTTACTGACGCTTGACTTTGTACATTATGTTAGATTGCTAGAATATTAACTGTACCATCACCCACATTTTTTTTTTTACTAAAAATTGTACAGGTTGTCCAGAATTTAATATAATATTAAATATAAGCTTTGGGACACTCTGGATAATTTTTAATAAAAAAACTATATATCTAATATAATGGGGAAATATTGCACAGTGAAATAAAGCCAGGCACTTGACATCTGAGCTTGCGCAGATGCATGGTGGGATAAGGACTCCCTTAATAAGGATAGTGCCTGGCTTTACTTATGTCGGTTTTTGGTCGTGCCCTCTTTTGGTCTTATTTTAACTTCGGAACTTTTCGTATAACCGAACCATAAAATCGAAAAGTTTTTAGAAGTAAAAATACTTAAAATCTTGCTTTTTCAAATGTATTTCTGTAATTGTGTAAAACAAAACCGTACAACACAAAACAATAAAGAAAAACTACTAATTTTTTCCCCTTTTTTAGGTTAATGGTACTGTCAACATGATTTGCAATAACTCTAAATTATGGGTACAAGCACTATTTAAATAAGGCCGGTAATAATAATTCTCGAGCTTAATAAGGCAACTTGCAATAATAAACATAAGTAAGGTAGGACAGATAAAAATTTTGTTTTCGTCATGATTTTTTCAAAAATCCCAAATATCTTAAAAACCCTTTAGTTTTGGTATAGGGATCGCTAATAAAACTTACTTTATTTTTATTTCAGCAATTTAAAAATTAAATAATATACAGGGTGTTTCGTTTAAAAAACACAAGTTTATTATGTATCTTTTTTTGGTGCACCTTGTACAACTCCACCATCGGAGACGCAGCTGACGCTTACAGCGATTCATGTACAATCCTTTTAAAGCATTTTATGTGTTTAAGTAATGAACTGAGAGGAAATAACTGACAACATGAAAAAATGTACATGAAAGTGTACCATTATTTTATCATCTAAAATCAAAGCCTTAAGTGTCACGATCGAGTTTTCAATCATTTTGTTGACAAAAGCGCTTTACTTAAAAAGGGTTACAGCTAGAAGCAATAATCCTAAAAACTCATATTAGTTAAATATTATGTAACTCTTCTTTATTAGAGTAGTAGGAATAAGCTGATAAAAAATGCATAAAATGTTAAAAAAAATATTTTGCCCAATTCATATCTTTAGTCAATATTATCAAAATAAACATAAACAAAGAGAAAATAATGGAAAATCTCCCCTTTTCTAAACATAATCGACCCTTTTAGCCGATACTCTGTTTTCAGAAAGATTTATTTTTCTCACCGATAAGATACAGATCGTCTTTCGCAGTGCCTACCGAAGCTTAAATATTATTGAATTGAAAACAAAATAATAATCTTTTTTTTCTTAAAATTTATATTACAAAATATTTAATACCGGTAAAAGTGTAACAAAATTTTGTTAAAAATACTTAGGGGCAATTTCCACACGTAAAGGTATAAAAAAAAGTCTTAATAAATCCGTTTTTATTATACTGGGTGTTTAAACTATTTCTTCTTTATTGGGTTATTTTTATGTTTTAAAAACCCCTGAGATATTAGGATAAATTTTGTTAAACCAAAATACAGGGTGATTCAAAAATCGATCACGAAACTTAAGGGGGTGATTCTACTTGACAAAATAAGGGTAGATCTTCATATAATTTTTTTATATATCATTCGTTTGCGAGTTACAACCCGTCAAAGTTCAATTTTTATTTTGGTTTTTTTGCTATATTGCATTTAGTTTTTAACCAATCCAGTTGCTATTTGGCACACAAATCGAGCTTTGCAGATTCTAAAATTTTAAGACAAAAGTACTTTTTAAATACCGCCAGAGGGCACTTTAACTAAAACTTAAAATTTATTTACATCATAACTTTATTATTTTGACAGATATCGTAAAGCTGGGGCGCCATTTTATAGACAATCAAAAACTTAAAAAATAAGGTACTCTCTATTAAAGTCGATAAAACTCACCGTTTAGGCACCAATAGACATCAAAGTTTTCATCAATTTTAATCCAATTACCTACATACATACAGGGCGTCCAGTAACTCAATCGACAAACTTAACCAAACGACTCTACAACAAAAAATAAGGAAAAAACTTTATATAAACATATGTCCTAACCGTCTTAGTTTTTGTTAAAAATTAAAAAAAAGTGTAATATTTAACACACCGTAGTTCAAAAACTAAGACGTTTAAGACATATGTTTATATAAAGTTTTTTCCTTATTTTTTGTTGTAAAATCGTCCCATAAGGTTTGTCGGCCGAGTTACTGGACACCCTGTATGTATGTAGGTAATTTGATTGAAATTGATGAAAACTTTGATGTCTATTGCTGCATAACGGTAAGGTTTATTGACTTTATTAAAGAGTACCTTATTTTTTAAGTTTTTGATTGTCTATAAAGGCGCCCCCAGCTTTGCGATATCTGTCAAAATAAAAAACTTATAATGTAAATAAATTTTAAGATTTAGGTAAATTGCCCTCTGGCGGTATTTAAAAAAGTACTTTTACCTTAAAATGTTAGAATCTGCAAAGCTCGATTTGTGTGTCAAATATCAACTAGGTTGGTTAAAAAATAAATGCAATATGGCGAAAAAACCAAAATAAAAATTGAACTTTGACGGCTTGTAACTCGAAAACGAATGACATTTTAAAAAAAAATTATATGAAGCTCTACCCTTATTTTGTCAAGTAGAATCACCCCCTTAAGCTTCGTAATCAATTTTTGAATCATGTATCTGTATATTATGTAAGGTGCATCTTTTACCAGTTAACCAATTTTACAAGAGTAATGTCAAAGTCAGACTATCAGTCAGTTTTAATTAAAGAAAATTACACTTTAGTCAGATCAACAGTCATTCTTTGGTAAAAAGTTTACCACATTTTTGAGACACTTCCAAAGGCTCAGTTCTCATCGGGCAGTCTCGTTAAGATCCTATATTATTGGATTATGATAAAATAATTTCGATCGAAGATTTTGAACCTTTGTTTGGGGTTTGCAACATTCTCTGTATAGTAAGTAAATTTCTTATATAACCTAAATTAGGTATTTTTTTATTAAATATTTCATTAATTTATTTTCTTTTAAGTAATCTTAACTACAGCAGATCTTCTTTCCTTCGTATCACACTGCTGGAATAAGTCTCTTGAGTTTCTAGGTGAGTCTCAGATCGTTGTTCTTGACATATCCAAAGCTTTTGACCAGGTTTGGCATGACGCACTTCTTAATAAACTTCCTTCCTATGGTCTTTCAACTAAACTCTGTACTTTCCTCTAGTTATCTATCTGATCGTCGTATATCAGTTATTGTGGACGGCCATTCTTCATGCTTTCACCAAGTAAATGCTGGAGTCCCTCAGGGCTCAGTTCTGGTACCAACATTGTTTCACATCAACGACCTTCTCTCGTCCACAACTAATTCCATTCATAGTTTCGCCGACGATAGTACCCTTCACTCCAGTTTTCAGGTTCCTAAACCCATTACTAAACCTGACTTGGAAATCAAACGCAGAGCGATGCAGATATCTCTTTCGCAGGATCTTAATTTAATATTGGATTGGGGCGCCAAAAATCTCGTTCATTTTAATGCATCCAAAACACAATCATGTTCCTTGTCGCGAAAAGAGTCATCAAATACTCATCCTCTACTTATGAGCGGCCAAGTTTTGCAGAGTAAAGACACCTTTAATCTTGTGGGCGTCACAATTGAAAGTAACCTTAAGTGGCATAATCACATTGTATCTATAGCCACGGCAGCTTCAAAAAGCTTGGATTTCTCTTTCGAGCCACAAAGTATTTTCCCCTTCTAATTTATACACTTTGTATGTGTCCCAAATCCGACCTCCCTTGGAATATTGTTCTCATATCTGGGGCATGGCGTCCCCCACAACCCTAAGCATTCTTGATTCTATTCAAAGAAGAGCTATTTGTCTCATTAATGATCCTTCACTTACAGAAAGGCTTTTCTCTCTTGCACATCGTCGGGCTGTGGGGATTTATCGCTTTTTTATAGGTACTTTCATGGCTTCTGCTCTGAGGAATTGTCCAGTATAGTTCCTCCACTTGCGGTTCTCAACAGAGAAACTCGTGGTTTCGCGCGAATGCATCCCTATAAGGTCCAACTGGACAGGCCTCGGACTTCTCACTTTGTTCGATCTTTTATCCCTAGAGTTTCTAGGTTGTGGAACCTGCTGCCCGCGGAGGTCTTTCCTTCCCCCAAATCTTCAAGTATTTAAGTCCCGTGTTAACAAACTCCCTCTTACCTCGCTTAAGACACCCACGGTACGTTAGTATTTAGGCTTTTAGCCTTCGTGGTTTGTCCAAAGATAAAAAAAAATTATGCAAGGGCAAAATAAATTCTTCATAGTATAATAAAAGTTTAATTTTCTTAAAATGTTAATTAAATATATTTATTCTGAATAAAAGCCAAATATTATTTTGTTTAAATTTAAACTCCCAGAAAACAAATAAACTATAAAATCTATAAGGTTATAATAAATCTATATCACCTGAGACATAGCAGACAAATAGGTGTGCTTCCCTTATTTGGGGCTGATTGTAAACAAGGCTTTTCCCTTTATCCCCATATGCTTCCCTGTCAGTTAATGAAAATCCATAAATCCAATAAATTTTACCTTACAAATAAATATCTAAGACACATATCGACGGGAAATTTAATGTATTTATCTTGTGACAAATTGTTCTCCTAAAACTAGTATCTACTCCAGTGTTATAAGCCAGCAAAATATTCGTTGCGGAAATCAATAAAATTAACATCAAAAAGGTCTTTAATTTATATGTATAATTTTAAGTAAATAATTATAAACATTAAAAAATAATTGGTGGCCCCCTAAAAACAAGATTTTTGACCAAAAACAAAACCAAATTTATACAGGGTGATTCAAAATCGATAACGAAACTTAAGGGGGTGATTCTACTTGAATTCAGTTTTCTGAGTTACAAGTGCTGCAGTCAAAAGTTTAATTTTTTATTTTGGTTTTTTCACCTTTCGCCATATTTGCATTTATTCTTTAACCAATCCAGTTGATATTTGGCACACAAATTGAGCTTTGCAGATTCTAAAATTCTTAAGACAAAAGTACTTTTTTTTAAATACCGCCAGAGGGCACTTTTATTTCCTAAAAACTTAAAGGGGTATTTACATCACTTAAATTTTTTATTTTGACAGACTATCGCAAAGCTCGGGGCCAGACTACATAGACAAACAAAAAACTTAAAAATAATATAGAGATACTTTCTTTATTAAAGTCGATAAACCCTCACCGTTTAGGCACCAATAGACATCAAAGTTTTCATCAATTTCAATCAAATTACCTACATACATACAGGGTGTCCAGTAACTCAACCGACAAACTTAACCAAACAATTCTAAAACAAAAATAAGAAAAACTTTATAGGTAAACATATGTCCTAAACGTCTTAGTTTTTGAACTACGGGGTGAAGTTTAAAAATTACAAAAAAGTTTCTTTGTGAGTCTAAAAACGAAAATTAGGAAAAAACTAAGGAAAACATATCCAACGTCTTAGTTTTGAACTACGGGGTGTTTAAAATTAAAAAAAAAAAAAAAAGTTTTTTGTGAGTCTAAATGAAAATTAGAAAAAAACTTCATATAAACATATGTCCTAAACATCTTAGTTTTTAAACTACGGGGTGTTAATTTTTTTTAATATTGTTTTTATAATAACTTTTATAACCATTTAGATATTAAAAAAAAAATGGGCAACGCACCCTTTGCACCAAAAGACATTTTTTGGGCATACAAGAATTTTACCAGTGTCGTCCGCAAGGGGTTTAAGGTATATATTTGGTACGCCACTGCATTTTTCTAAAATATATTTATTTTTTTAAACCCTCGTTTTTACTTAGTTAGTTTTGATGCGATTCGTTGTAAAATCGCTTGGCTCTAACATCGCCTTGAGACGTATAGAAGGAACAGTTTAAAAATGTAAATTCGGTGCTCTTTGATAAGAAAAAAATCACAAAAAAGTTTAAAGCAAATAAATCAGCATGCTTGTCTTGGCGGCCGCCTTTGCTATATTTCTTTTATGATATACCGGTTGATGCAGCTGGTCATCGCACTATGGGATAGAAAATATTTTTTGGATCAAAATTCTGAAACTTACCAATCTAACTTAAAATGAGGTGCTTTTTACTGGAAAAATATTATAAATTATTACAAATGCTTTTGGAAGCCTAAAACTTATTAGATGTTGATAAATTTACACCCCCTTAACATTATTATTTTTTATTCTACAAAATAAACTAAAATGTCAGCTTGTTTAGTTAATTCGGTAGTATTCTTATCAGTAATCCGGTGATTATTATCTCATATGATATACAGGGTACGACAATAGGTATGATTTTTTTAAATGGAATACCCTGAATAATATATCACCATCAAAAAAATATTTTAAAATGCTTTTAAAAAAATACTACATTTGATGTGTCTATCTCAATTAGTTTCGGAAATATGACCATCCAAATCTGAAAAATAATTTTAAATTATTCTTAGAAACGTAATAGAGATACATCTTCCCAACTTTTTTATTTTTTAACGTATAAAATAAATAAAAAACATTGTTTTGTTGGGTAGATTCTGTAGAATCCATATCTTTCATCAGAATGCTTTTATCTTTTAGGATATACAGTGTAGGACAAAACATATTAAATTTTAAAATGGAAAACCTTGTAAATTATAAAAATATCTTGTATCTGTCCTTACATTCGGAAGTAGCAAAAAGTAGGTAGGCAATCGGAAGTACAAAAACTGATAAAGAAAAAGGTAAAAAATTCTTTGACAAAAGTAGCGAGACTTCGGGAGACTGCATCGAAAACACAACAATAGCTCTTATTATTTAAACTCTTTTACTTTTTTAGTAAGCAAGGCTAATAATAAACTAAGTATAGATTAAATGCTGTATATTTATGTTTACTTAAAATACATTTTCAAGTTTCTTATTACCTCAATAGAAGTCATATCCTTTTATATTTTGCGTACATGTAGTTTGGACTATCTACTTTGAAATACACAGCATGAGCCATTAAAATTTCAAAGTTGCTTTTTGGCCAAAATAATGGATTTCTATATCCCATAGTGTATCGGCGCGTCGCTGTAAAGGATAGCGGCGCCTTTGTATAAAATAGTCCGATTGCAGGCGGCCTTTTTATGTTTTTTGTATTATTTTCAAAGGGTACCGAATTTGCGGTTTTAAAATGTTCTTACTATACCGACGCTTTTGCCTTATGGTACCTCCAACTTTCGCTTCAGCTGGCGTTCGCTTGACTCCACCATCTCTAGTAAATTAAAGTGTTCATCAGTTTGTCAAACGATTCCGGCAACTTTAGAAAATCCAAGAAACACTTTTTTATTTTGAAACTTTCTGTCGGTCTCATATCGTGATTCTACGAAACTTTTTGAATGTACATAAACTTTTATATCCGGAAGCTCCGTTATAATCGGAAAATTGCATCAGAAAAGTTTTTCCTATCGGAAACTTATTAATTTAAAATTTAATTTCATTAATTGTTCGATATGTATCTTAAAGTTTAGAATAGATTTTAGTTTTTGTTATTGGAAAAGACAATAATTAACATCTAAAAGTTTTACTATATTGAATTGTATCCGCAGTTGGTTTCTTATGAAACATTTTTTAAATATTAATACTAAATAGGAAAAATTGCTTTTTAATGTTTCAATAATTATTAGAGCATTACTCTACAATTGTTTCTGCCTTTCTAGGGCTTTGTTTGTTCTATACAATGTGTTGAAATGCCTGTGTTTTTTAAACCATTTAAAATTGATGTTTTGTGTTCTTTTATTCTGTTTTTTATGGTCCTTCCACTTTGACCAATATATTCCGCATTACAGTTGCGCAATTAACTTTATAAACCCCTGACATATCTAATTTTTCTGTTTTGTCTTTATTGTTAACTAATAATCTACCTAGGTTACTCTTATTTACAGACACAGTTTTACAGCCTAACTTATCTAGCCTATTGGATACATTATTGCTGATGTTTGGTATATAATTGATAAACTTAAAATTATTGTTTTTAGGTTCTCTAATACTATAAAACTCTTTAGCAATTAACTTTTGTTTTTTCTTTGTTAACAATTTATCAATAAGTGATTCTTTATATCTGTTGTTTCTTGCTATTTGTTTAATAATGCAGAGTTCTTTGTTAAAATTTGATTGACTTAATGGGAAAGTGACAAGTCTGTGAATTAAACTATGAAAAGAAGATAGTTTTATTTTCCATGATTGGTTCGATGCGTAATTTATTACCGTGTCTGTCGTCGTTGGTTTTCTGTAAATATCGAATTCAATGTGGTTGTCAATATTTTTAATGTTTATATCCAAAAAATTTATCTCATTTTCATTTCCTTTTTCCATAGTGAACTGAATGTTGCTATTTATTGAGTTTAGAAAATTTAATAACTTATCTAAATTTCTCTCTGTACTATTCCAAATGCAAAAAACATCGTCTACATATCTTTTCCAATAAAAAATCTGTTTAATTAGTTGATTATTAGAGTTAAATAAAACTTTTTTAAAATGAGCTATTATTGTCGGAAATTTAAAGCTTTTTAAAATGTCTATTTAATGGTAATGTAATATACAGAGTGTTTTAATTAAAAAATGCCGGTTTACTCTTCAATTTCTGAGGATGGTCATATTTCCGAAACTATTAATAATAGGATGTAAGCTTTTTTAAATCTCCTTAATAGAACTTTAAAATTGCGATTTAGTATACGGGGTGTTCTATAAAAAGTTGTTTTTTTGATTGGCAGCACGTTAATCAGCGGAAAAAGTACTACAACTTTTCTAATTTAACCGACTTCGTATCTCCAATAATAAGGAAGATAGAAATAGTGCCGACTTTAGAATGATCACCCTGTATTAAAAAAATCTGTGTAACTTTTGGAATTTATAAGAAAAACTTGGTTAACATAACCATTAAATTTTATTACCTCCGGGTGTCATCGACTTTTACAATCAATTTCTCACCCGTGCAATTCAACTCCTTAACTAAAGCGGAAAGTTGCAGTTAACTTTGCAACTTCTAAATGTCGAAGGTGCATTTCTAATAGACTTAAACGAAGTTAAGACTGTTTTGAAGTTTGTCTACGGGTTAATTAATGGGTTACGTCAGCGTTTCTCAACCTTTGGGGATCGCTTTCCTAGGGTGGCGTGTCAGTAATAATAAGGGGGAGGGGAGCGCGAGTATATCAGAAACAAACACACAACTCTCAAATTATTTACCAAAAAAACCAAACCAAAAATTCTGACATAACGTATGTCCTAAAAGTTTTGGCACCCGCCTCAGTTGACGACAACATCTTGGTATACGAAAAAGCTGCGCTTGAGAGTATTTGGGGCACTTACGTCTCTTTCGATATTTAAGACCATTCCTCCTCAATTCCAACGATATCGTACTCTTAGAAGATGTGTATTGCCTAGCCAGTCTCCTCGTTGACATTCCAATCTGGTTTTTGCTCTTCTCACCAATCTCTCTGACCTCTGTGCGGTAAATGCACGTGGTCTTCCACTTTTGGGAGATTCAGACATGGTATTCCCTGCTCGCACTCCGCTATTGTTCTATAAATGGTTCTGCGTGAAATGTTTTCATTCTGGAATATTCGACAGATTTCAGCTTTGGGTATCCGCCCAACTAACTTGTAGATACTTTTTCTTATTGCTAATTATACGACATCTTAAAGCGAAAACTTCAAAATAAATAAATTTCAACTGACAGTAAATAAAGTAAATAAACTTTTGTTTTCAAAGGCAACTTGATATTATTTTGTTTTTGTTAAAATTAAAGACAATGAGTTTTGTGCCAAAACTTTTAGGACATACGTTAATCAAAAATAAAATACACATTAACATTGATATAGTAGGTAAAGTGCGTCCAATCTAACTTGTCCACATTTTAAGTGTCTATAACTTTCCCATTTCTTAACTTTAAAAAGAGATTATTGTTGTATCTTGAATGCTGCACATCGGTCGGCCAACTTGTTGCAAACGCCATGACAACATCGGTGGGCGTTTTTATCCAAGGAATCGGCAAGTCGCCTGTTTTCCATTTAACATGGAAAACTTCGGCAGGTTTGTACGAGCTTTAAAACTAGTGTGGACGCGAAAAACTGGTATCTGCAAATGTTGGCCAACTTTGTTGCTGAAAAATTTTTTGAACAAGGTACAGTCGGCCGACATTGTTGTCCCGATTGTATCCAAGTCTGTACATGGCTTTAAAAATGTCTTTTAATAAGAGCTTTACAAAAATACTACATTTAATATTTCTATTTTTAATAGTTTCGGAAATATGACCATTTTAATCTGAAAAATTTTACATGTAATTTTTACTATAGTTAGGGATCCCTGGACCATTTTTCAAGTTATTACTCAAGGTTAGTTTATATTTATAAGGTTGCGACACATCCTCAACTTTTAGGCAGTTCAAGGTCGGGGACGCAAGGAAGGGCACTCCACGGAGAAAAGTTGGCAAGACTGGGTAAAATCAAAGTTGATGATCAATCCAGTGGCGTCTAGAGTTTGCGCATTTTATTTTGCATTGTTTTGGAAGTGATATTTGTTGAAAGATGTATTCCAAATGTTTTTTATTTAAAGTAAAAGAATTTACATCTTGATAATAATTAAAAACTGTTGTGTAAACCGTTGTTCTACTAATACAATAAACTGTATATCTCCGGCACTGAACAACATGGCCGAAAAATTGGAGATGTGACGTCATAACACGTCAAGCAATATGGCCGACCCTATATAGACCGACTTTGGTCATTACTAACGAGCAAATTTTTCGTAAGTTGCTTCATTTTGACGAGACGACCAACTTTTTTCCTTACGAAAAGTTGATCGTCTCGTCAAAATGAATCTACTCACGAAAAATCAGTTTGTAAGTAATGACTTGGAAAAATGGTCCAGGGATTCCTAACTACTATACCTACTTACAGAAATAAGCTTAGACTATAGATACATCATATAATGACATCCGGCTCATGGGCGTCCGATGGGGAGATAATTATTAAAAATTAAATTAAAATATCAAAAAGTGAGTTTATCTAAAAAGTTATTTGAAAAAAGTGTTTAGAATTTAATTTTAGGCCGACATGCAAAATTTAAAATAAATGTTTTAAAAAAATGAAAAAGAACTTTTTCTTTAAAAAAATTCGGTCAGTTTACGAATCTTAATTTTTTAATGTTTTACCCATCTATTATTGATCTGTAATACCTTAGAAACGAAATATGTTATGGTAGCAATAATACCTGCTATCACACCTAGGGCATTATAAGCGGGCATTATGATAATGCCCGCTTATAATGCCCTAATGCGGTAATATGGAAAATTTATTGCTTATCCAATTTTATTTTTCTCACAATAAAGATCAAGTTTATACAAAAATAAATTTTAATATTTGTTCTCCTTCCAAAACTTTAGATTTCTTCGGGACGTTCCTTTCGACTTAACTTTTAAAAAAGATATGAGACGATGGTATTGCGAAATGTCTATATTTTCATAGACCATCAACGTAGACCTTAGGGTGGAATACTTGGTCCAGAGAGAGTTCGGACTGTATTTTTCCGACTAAAAATAATAAAGTTTGTTAAACATATGTATTAAAATAAAATCAATAACTTACCAGTTCCTGAAAATATGCCATTAAAATGGTTTCGGTTATTTGAAGAATTGCGTTCGCATCTTTCCAAATACCAAATATGCCATACTCCCGATCATACTGTTGCCTTGATTTAACTGGCAAAAGATTTTCGGTCGCTTTTATGGCCTTTTCTCTTATATTTTGTGGAATTTCTTCCATTTTGAGCAAATCGTTAAATAAAAATGCCAACTGACTAACTGATAGAAACATCAAAGTCAAACTTAACACCAGTCATTATCTACTTACGTATACAGGTACAGGTGCAACTTATTTTTATATTGCGAATACATAATGTAATTAGTCATTGAAAAACTCTTTTGGGTAAAACATAAAGCATTGTATGCACCACGGGCTTTACTGGACTATAATACCCTTCAGGTTGAAATCTATTTCGACTTCTATTCTTCAGGGCATTATAGTCCTAGTAACGCCCTTGATAGATAAATAGCTATTTTTTTAAAATAAGTTTTTTTACCTATAAAGTGACGAACTAATTTGATTTATCACGATTTTTGTTTTTTCTTCCACATTTAAAACGGGAATATTAAAAAAATTAGATTTGGCAAGTAGTCTAAGTGTGTGTACACCTGTTTTTCTGCTGTATTACTATATTACAAATAAAATGTAGTAAGTCATGACAGAAAAGTCTTTTTATATCTTGGTGATTATTTTGTTGAAAAAATTTATATCTGATATAAATTTTCTTACATAAACTTTCTAAAAAAACCGGGGAAGTAGTTATAGCAGTTGTCAGTTTAACCATTTTCAGATACCACCTCCTCTAAAGGTACGTTTATATCTGACATTTATTGCATGACATTTTTGTCAGGTAGAAATTCTGGCTAATGTACACGGTCAAAAATTTATGTCTGATAGATTTTTTTATTGTTTACATTAGCCAGAATTTCTGTCTGACATAAATATCATGCAATAAATGTCAGATGTAAACCCACCATAACAAAAACAAGACAGACAATAGAGACATTTTGCACCTCTTAAAACAACAGACGTTTTTTGGCCTCCTTATGGTTATCGTTATTAAACATAACGATTACGGCAGCAGTTTTAGACAGAGATTTTGCAACCTCTTTTAGGAAATTTATCTTGCGTCTGCGCTTTCGACACATAACCTTATTTTTACCTGTGGTTCACCGATTTTAAAGTTTACGAAAAATCAGTACTTACTTTTATTCTCCATAAGTTATATATTGATATTTAAATATATGTAAATAGTTCTCTTGATTTTGTTTTTTAAAGTAGATGTAAACATACAGTATAAGCAAAACACAAAAAGTAAGGTTAGGTTTGGTAGTAGCATAAAAAGCAAGTGTGCCAGATTGTAACATGTAAATTAATTACTGAATTAAAACATCCTTAAAAATGCAAGTCCGTTTTAATTTCTTTACACTATTTTATTTTTCTTACTGCTATGGATTTTTCGCTAATTAGAGCCTATGTATCAATGATATTTTAATTAATACGGCAATAAAATGTCAACCTTCTTAAATAATTGATATTAAAAATTCTACAATCCGGCAACCACGCAGTTTAACAATAACGATAACGATAAGCTCTTCGGTATTCATCCGTAATTAAAGGAGTCCGGTATGGTTAATAACGATAACGGATCATGTTTGCGTTACTGCGCAGACTCAGAATAACGTTAACCACAACGGAATTGCAAAATAAGAGGTGCAAAATATCTCTATTTATCCAAACACCTTCTGTACTATAAAAATATCTACAATAAAAACTTTTTATTAAAAACTGTTTAACAATTTCATTTTAATGCTTTGTAAAATTTTTATTAGCAAACTTTTACGTCAGAAAGTTCTTGTAGCTTCGAGCATTACACAATTTTTGGAGCATTAAATTCAAGTTTGGGATTTAATTTTGAAAGTTTGCTTGAAACAGACCTGAAGTTTTAGTTTTCTAGTTGAAGATGACAACAACAAAACATGTTGATGGGCGTACAGTCTGCCTCAAATAACACCGCGATATCTATAGTTTATAATAAAATCTTATTAATCATTTTAAAAAAATAATAAACCTCACTAAAAAGTTAAAAATAAAAAAAAATATACAGGGTGTCTCGACTCTATTTATACAGCAAATTACTTCGCCCATGTAGAAGCAAAGAATACCAATCCATAGAACCCAACAAGTGAGATTTCAGCGTACCCTAAAAATTTTTAGTACCTACCCTGAGCAACAGATGGCGAAAGTAGTACGATGTCGCTTTGCTAATGCGATTACCATCAGAAATTGATAGCAGTCGCTGACGAGCCGTGGGCCCGATCAGTTAGAGTGAGGATATACGAAAAATTTAATAAAAATAAAATCCCCGATAAATGGGCCCAGTATCCATAAGGTTATTAAATTTATTATTTCAGAATAGGATATATCGATGCGTTTTTACAAAACATCGTAAGCGACATTCGCCAATTTTACGGGAAACGATTTTTCTTCCCATCGCGTTATTTTTAAAGAAAAACCGAGATCTGAATGTTTTTATTTTAGATTTCTTCTTAATTTGAATTACAAAACAAACATATTTAACATTTAATGTCAAAATTTTCAGAATCTCCCAAAAAAAAACTAAAAATTTTAAAATTCTAAACCTAATTAATAGTTAGGTTTTTACCTAAAAAATATATATTCTCGGCAAAAGTTAATTTGAGCAGCCGTTTTTAAGACATCTGGATTTAATAAAAGACGTTCTGTAGGGCCAGGTCTAAGCTGCAAAGGGTATTTTAGAATAAAATGTTACCTTTAGGAGTGTATATCTTTAGGGAATATTAAAAAAATAGTTTAAATAAACCTATGTCCTAAATGTCACAAGTGATAAATAGCTTTTTTTTAACTTTACCACTCTGTATCTCAAACATTAAGCTATGAGGACATACCTTTACTTGAACTTTTCTTCTTAAAATCACTTAAGAATCCATAATTTTAAAGACAAGTATTTTATACAGAAACACCCTGTATAGTTTAAACTTGGCCACATAAAAAGCAATTGTTTGAAATCCAGATAAAACGGCCGCTTAAATTTACTTTCATTAGGTGTCGCTTTGTTAAGTAAAATTTGTTGAATAATAAGAATTTTTATCTAAGAGTTAAATACAGAGTGGCTCAAAAACGTAATTTTGTTTAAAATGCCTGCTAAAAACCGCAGGTGACGCCCTCTAAATTTTACAAATAAAGTGAGAGCAGATTTTTACACCCATTATTAATAGCAAACCAAACCCTAATTGAAACTTTAAAACCCTGTATTTTCAAAATCATGCATTTTTTGACTAAGGTAAGTTGGGTTCAATCGTTATAATATAGTCCTAGGAATTTATGGCAGCATTTTATTCGCATCTTTTAGAGACACCCAGATGTATGTCAAAAACTATATTTTAAATGTACATCAATTTTGGAAGGGGGGCTAATAGCCCCTCTAATTGCGCCCCTAATTGCACACAGTTTTCTGCCCACCCCCAAATTTTTCTGCCGGCCAACTTAAAAAGCTGGCGCCGCCACTGCATACACTAAAAATCACTACTAGTACCTCTGAAAAGGGTAAATTTTTACCCCAAAGTTGTCGATTCTGAATGCACAGGGTATTTCCTGATCTCTATTTTAACCGACTTTATTCTTTATTATCTTAGCATGTACCTACTAGAGGTAGCTTTGCCGCAAGAAAAAAGTGAAAAAAATAGGTCCAGTACCTTTCTCTCTCGCGATCCTAACATTTGTTTTTTTATAAGATCACCACGAAAGTGCACTTTTTCAAATAAAAAAGAATTTTTACAATCGGTGTACAAATGCCGGACTAATCGCGTAACATACACAAAAAAACATACAGGCGAATTAAGAAATTCCTCCTTTTTGAAGTATCTTAAAAAGTGCTTTACCATCACTTTTAGGTTTGTTAACTTGGTGAAATTTGAACTTATATGTTAGTATAAAAGTTATTCCAAAAAACAATTTTTTTTTAACCTAACCAGAACTAACCAAAACTAAGACGTTTGGAGCATATGTTCATAAAAAGTTTTTTTTTTATAACTTTTATTGCAGAATCACCACTTTAAGTTTGTTAGTTGAGTGACTGAATCACTGATCTCGATGGATTGCCAATGTTATAACCTCCGCGAAACAAAAGTTACATTTCATGGGCGAAAAACGGGTTTTGCGCAAGCAAGTTGAGGGCAAACGCACCTGGCGCCAAACAGACTATCCGCATTATCGAAGGGTACGGTGTGCCGGTGTTTGTATTTTGCCACGACTTTTAAGTGCGCATGTTCGTCCACCCATCCATTTGTTTACTGCGCGAGATCGTAAAAATCCTAAAAATGCTTCTTGCCACTGCGGATCTAAATGTAGGTTATCTATGGATTGAACACCTTGTATAATTATTTTTAAATTAAACAGTGTGAAATTGCTTTCCATATAAAATAGGTTTAAAAAAAATTAATTAATCATTATTCTTAAGATTAGATGCATAAAATTCAGACTCTATTTTAATGTCAACTAATATTAATTAATCAATATTACCTCTTTAAAGTTTCGGTAATTAATTACAATATCCGAAAGCGGCATCGGAGGTTCTTATACAAACATCAAATTAAGTTTTCATTGCATCTGACTATAAACGTTGTGTTTCTGGATCCGATGTTTACGGGTTCGTTTGTCTACAGTGCCGGATTAACCTATAAACAAATTTAGCAATTGTGGGGGCACCACAAAGGGGGTAGTCATAAAGAGTAGAAAAAAGTACAGATGTTTACGCCTTTTTTGTGTAAGTGAAAATACGTGAAAAATACTTTTTTTTGCTCTTTAAAAATGTTTGGTAAAAAATAGTTCCTTTTATACAGGGTGTTTCCCAATTGCGGTAAGAAAATTCAAGGGCGTTTCTGAACCAATTTTCTGAAAAATAGTTCATATAAATATGGGTCCTCAAATTTTTCGTTCTCAAAATACAGAGTGTTAAACTTTTTAAAAACCTAAAAATTTCGAAAACACTTTTTTGTTAAATTTGTTGGACTAGATATAAATGTTATTTAATTAAGCATTTGTTATTGTTATTACATAATTGCTAATAAGAAGTTATAACACTTAATTTTTAAAAGAAAAAATGCCACAATGTTTCTTGTATGGTCCAGAAGTATGCAGTTTGGCGAATTTTATTTTGATTTCTTAAAAACTACGCAAGCATCTTAAAAATATGGAGACACAAAAAAGTTATATTTTTAGGTGTTTTATTCGGAAAAATAAAAAAGTTACAGAAAAGTCAGTAGCGTACATTTTTTTGTCAATAATATTAACTACAAGGCGTTACTGCCCTGCCACTAGTCTCACCTTTTAAAATTGGCTTAGGGCTAAACTATCTGCCTATTTTAACAAACACCATAGCAGAGACAACAATGAGACGAGTAACTGGTCCTAAAAATTTGTCCATTGTATTTATATCTTTCTGGTTTAACGCAAGTTCCAATAAATATGTCTTTGTCCTTCATCATGGCAGGCTATCGTAGATGGAGCAATCATCGCTTTGCCCTGGTTGCCAAGTTGTTTACAATTTCTGCATGTAAACTTTAATGTCCTTTTTTGGCTCGCATCTAATTAAGAGAAAGAAAATATACCATGAATCGAATATTTTTAACTTGACAACGTTGCCGCAGGCAGTCACGCCGCCGAAATGTTATTCGATATTTGTGTTTGATATTTTTCAATGGCCGATTTGTTTGGACAGTTTGTTTACATTTTCTGTGATTTATTGTGTTTCGTGGTTTTTTACACTTAATTGGACTTTTATTAGTGATCACAGTATATATATTAAATTTGTGTTTCAACAGATAATTTAAGGTACTATTGACATGGTTATCTGTAAGAAAAAATCTTTATAAAACCAAATAAAAGACATTTTTATTAAGGTGTGTGTAATTATTAAACTAAACCCCAATATTTTATATTAATAGGAAACAAAAACAAGTACCTAACATTAAGGGCAAAAATAGCACAGCTATATAATTTGAATTTGGCGGGCAAACGATAAAGTCGACTCACGCGCCATCTGCGTTTACCTTCTTTGAAGACAGACAAGGAAGGCCCAGCAGCTATCTCTCTCTCGGATAATTTATTTACATTTAGTTGCTCGTCTCATTCTTGTCTCTGACCATAGCCTAATTTTATTTAAATCGGATAAGGTCTATTTAAGATATATGGTAATAAAATATAATTACTTTTGTGTTTTACAAAAATTGTAAATTCTTTTATTTTTGGTTATCAAAAAATTAATGGCTTGGGGGCACCACAGGGCTCGACTGCTTAGGGCATCACGTAGTCTTAATCCGGCACTGATTCTCTATAATGTCGGTATTGGAATTTCAGATCTATAGTTACTGAAACTAATAATTAATATAAATGTAGATTTACTATGTGGCATAGAAATGTAAGCATCGTAGATATAGTAGTAATTATTTTTTTTTATCTTTAAACATTCCAAGAAGGCTAAAACCTAAGTGGATATTTTAAGTGATTAAAAGAGGCAGTTTATTGCCACAAGACCTAAAGATTTAAACATTTGGAAAAGAAGTAAGATGTCTGCCTTTCACGACCTAGATGGCTTTCTAGGTGACTTTTTATCTTTCTGATTGACGAATATCAGTTATTATGGATGGCCACTCTTCAAGCTTTTACCAGAGTTAATGCTGGGATGCCTCAGGGATCATTAGTGGCATCAACTTTGTTTCTTCTGCACATCAACAACTTTCTCTCTTCCACAACCAGTTCCATTTATACTTTTGCTGACGATATGTTAAAAATGTAGCAGATAATGAATGGGCAACGCACACTGTCTAACATTTAAATCTAAATAAGTGCCAAGTTCTGTACAAAATCTAATTATGTATTTGTAGAAACAAATAACATTAAAAACAAGTAGGAAACTATTTCTTTGATTTATTGGATACCTAGAACAATTTCCGTTATTTAAAAATGTCAAATCCTAAAGTAGGTTAGATTTGACTGGGCTAGTTTTCATTACATCAGTCATTTTATAAAATTATTTAACCTATTTAAATGTTTTTTTTTTTTTTTAATTCTGATAAAAACTAGCCAACTCAAATCTAACCTTCTTTAAGATCTCACATTTTTAAATGACATCAATAGGTATCCAATAAAATAAAGAAATATAGTCTCATACATTTAGATCTCCATTCTTTTTGCGGCGAAACCCACAACCAAGCATAATTTTAGTATTTCACTGGGCTCACCTTTTTCACATTTATAATTATGGAGGGATTTCAATAACGAATACAGTTGGTTACGTAAAGAGTTAGGTTCTCCGCACATGGTTCGGTAAAACAGCGACGAGAACGCGATTTTTACAGGCATCGACAGCACGTAGGCATATTAGCGTGTCCGTCCTCAGCAATCCGCGTCCTTTAGTAAACAAATGAAATACAGAACCGTTTTGTATTTTGTTTACAGTGTGTGAGTTATATTGTAATTGTGTCTATTTTTAACTCGGAAAATTAGTGTTGCGTCAAGAAATTTATGTACCAAAGATGGACTTGTTTAATATTAGATTTGTGGACGAGGTTAAATAACGCCCTGTACTTTATAATTATACTTTAAAAGAATATTTGCATAAAGATTACACAGAAAAAGCTTGGAATGAAATAGTAAAACAAGTCAACCTGTCAGGTAAGAAAATATTAAATTTTTTGTTTGTAAAATAATGTTCGGTAAAACTCAGGCTTTTGGGAACTTGTCTTAGGGAGCTCTATTATGGCAGTTTTTGACCCGGTGGGATAATCCAAAAGGGTAGTTTTTGCCCCGTCGCGGTCGGGCTCGAGGAACATCGGGCGACTTCGATCGACATATGATTTGATTGGCTTAGAAAATAGTAAAAATTTACTATTAAACGTATGCTTGTTTATAGTAAGAACATTTTAAAAGCGCAAATTAGTTACCCTTTGAAATTAACACAAAGAAACATAAAAAGGCCGCCTGCAATCGGACTATTTTATACAAAGGCGCCGATATCCTTTACAGCGACGCGCCTATACACTATGGGATAGAAATCCATTATTTTGGCCAAAAAGCAACTTTGAAATTTTAATGGCTCATGCTGTGTATTTCAAAGTAGATACTCCAAACTACATGTACGCAAAATTATAAAAGGGTATGACGACTTCTATTGGGGTAATAAGAAACTTGAAAATGTATTTTAAGTAAACATAAATATACAGCATTTAATCTACTTAGTTTATTATTAGCTTTGTTTACTAAAAAAAGTAAAAGAGTTTAAATAATAAGAGCTATTGTTGTGTTTTCGATGCAGTCTCGGTAAGTCTCGCTACTTTTGTCAAAGAATTTTTTACCTTTTTCTTTATCAGTTTTTGTACTTACAATTGCCTTCCTACTTTTTGCTACTTCTGAGTATAAGGACAGATACAAGATATTTTTATAATTTAAAAGGTTTTCCATTTTAAAATTTAATATGTTTTGTCCTTCACTGTATATCCTAAAAGATAAAAGCATTCTGATGAAAGATATGGATTCTACAGAATCTACCCAACAAAACAATGTTTTTATTTATTTTATACGTTAAAAACTAAAAAAAGTTGGGAAGATGTATCTCTATTACGCTTCTAAGAATAGTTTAAAATTATTTTTCAGATTTGGATGGTCATATTTCCGAAACTAATTGAGATAGACACATCAAATGTAGTATTTTTTAAAGCATTTTAAAATATTTTTTTGGTGGTGATATAATATTCAGGGTATTCCATTTAAAAAATCATACCTATTGTCGTACCCTGTATATCATATGAGATAATAATCATCGGATTACTGATTAGAATACTACCGAATTAACCAAACAAGCTGACATTTTAGTTTATTTTGTACAATAAAAAATAATAATGTTAAGGGGGTGTAATGTTATAATATCATATAATAAGTTTTAGGTTTCCAAAAAGCATTTGTTATAATTTATAATATTTTTCCAGTAAAAAGCACCTTATTTTAAGTTAGATTGGTAAGTTTCAGAATTTTGAATCAAAAAATTAATTTCTATCCCATAGTGTGATGACCAGCTGCATCAACCGTCATATCATAAAAGAAATATAGCAAAGGCGGCCGCGAAGACAAGCATGCCGATTTATTTGCTTTAAACTTTTGTGATTTTTTCTTATCAAAGAGCACCGAATTTACATTTTTAAACTGTTCCTTTTATACGGTTGTCGCCACTTCAAACACGAATATATGCGTACATACTGTCGAAAGCTCATCGAATCTCGGTCTTGACCCATGTGCGGAGTGCCTTAGTATTGCACCGGGCTTACTTTTTTCAGACTACGTTTTTGGTGGGATTTTGACGTGACAATGTCTTATAATTCAATGGACCTGGGTGCACGCACCATAAAAACATGACTCATGCGGCGTTACCTCGCGCGTTCCATTTAAGGCTTGAAGTGCAGCGAGAGCGCGGAACGAGCGACAAAGAGGCACAATCTCCGCGTCGTCTGACATCTGTTTCTCTCCTACTTGAGTGAGCGTGCAGTAAAAAGTGAATATGGTGTCAATTATTTATAGCAACGATAATTGCGGCGATAAAGGTAATGATTCTTTCGACGTTGTCACGTTCAACTATCGTCAGTAAACCGACTTTGCAGACAACCGATTTTTTATTAGAGACATTTTGCACCTCTTTAAATAACAGACGTTTTTGGCCTTCCTTATGGTTATCGTTATTAAACATAACGATTACTGCAGCAGTTTTAGACAGAGATTTTGCAGCCTCTTTTAAGAAATTTATCTTGCGTCTGCGCTTTCGACACATAACCTTATTTTTGCCTGTGGTTCACCGATTCTAAAGTTAACGAAAAATCCGTATTTACTTTTATTCTTTATAAGATATAAATTGATATTTAAATATATGCAAATACTTCTGTTGATTTCGTTTTTTAAAGTAGATGCAAACAATACAGTATAAGCAAAACACAAAAAGTAAGGTTAAGTTTGGTAGTAGAATAAAAAGCAAGTGTGCCAGATTGTAACATCTAAATTAATTACTGATTTAGAATATCCGTAAAAGTCCGTTTGAATTTCTTAACACTATTCGATTTTTATTACTGCTTTAGATTTTTCGCTAATTAGAGCCTTTGTATAAATGATATTTTAATTAATAGGTACGGCAATAAAATTTTAACCTTTTAAATATTTGATATTAAATTTTCTACAATCCGGCAACCACGCAGTTTAACAATAACGATAACGATAAGCTCTTCAGTATTCATCCGTAATTAAAGGAGTCCGGTATGGTTAATAACGATAACGGATCATGTTTGCGTTACTGCGCAGTCTCAGAATCACGTTAAGCACAACGGAATTGCAAAATAAGGGTGCAAAATGTCTCTATTATTAACAAACAAAGTTGGCCACGTAAAGCCTTATTTTTACCACAACATGTCTGGAATCTTAACTATTTTAATTTTCTCGTGTCCATTTGAGCTTTGCTTGAAAATATCCAAGTAAGACCTTGTTTACAGGCTAAATAGACACAGAGATACCTTGAAAATAGGATTTATTTTGTTTCTGGCAAAGATCCAAAGCTTTCACATCTATTTTAAAAGAAAACACTGTAGTTTAAAAGCTGTAGAAAGTCGTGAAAAGGGATCTCTCGAGTAATTCTTGAGCTAAAGGGTTAATTATAAAAGAAATTAATGTGTATTGACTTATATAGCGGTGATTCTTAACCTATATACATAAACTTAGGAAATTATTGCTAATAGTGCCTGGGACAGTAACAAAGAATACCAATCCATAGAACCCCACAAGTGACATTTCAGCGTACCCTAAAAATTTAGTACCTACCGCGACCAACAGATGGCGAAAGTAGTACGATGTCGCTTTGCTAATACGATTACCATTAGAAATTGATAGCAGTCGCTGACGAGCAGTCGGCTAGATCAATTAGAGTGAGGATATACGCAAAATTTAATAAAAATAAAATCCCCGATAAATGGACCCAGTATCCATAAGATTATTAAATTGATGATTTCAGAATAGGATATATCGATGGGTTTTTGACAAAATATCGTAAGCGACATTCGTCAGTTTTACGGGAAACGTTTTTTTTTTTATTGGCTTTATTTCAGATGAAGATATGTTCTATATTGGTTCGGCGATTCATTTAATTAATGGTAGTTATTTGGGTACACGCAAAAAAGAAATTAATAGTACCAAAAAACCAAAAAAAAAAAATAAAGCAAGTAAATAGAGAACTAAAAATCGACGTTTTGGTGGCAAGTCTGCCACCGTTGTCAAGATAAATTAAATAAAAATAAAGAATTTAAAAATTAACTCTTATTTACGTTTAGAATTTTAAAATTTTTAGCTTTATTTTTAGGAGATTCTGAAAATTTTGACATTAAATGTTAAATACGTTTGTTTTGTAATTCAAATTAAGAAGAAATCTAAAATAAAAACATTCAGATCTCGGTTTTTCTTTAAAGATAACGCGATGGGAAGAAAAATCGTTTCCCGTAAAATTGGCGAATGTCGCTTACGATGTTTTGTAAAAACGCATCGATATATCCTATTCTGAAATAATAAATTTAATAATCTTATGGATACTGGGTCCATTTATCGGGGATTTTATTTTTATTAAATTTTGCGTATATCCTCACTCTAACTGATTGGGCCGACTGCTCGTCAGCGACTGCTATCAATTTCTGATGGTAATCGTATTAGCCAAGCGACATCGTACTACTTTCGCCATCTGTTGGTCGCGGTGGGTACTAAAATTTTTAGGGTACGCTGAAATCTCACTTGTGGGGTTCTAGGGATTGGTATTCTTTAACAGTAATAAGGTTTTAAAAGAATCCTTTAAAACCTTATTAAGGAGGTTTCTTTTAACGGGTCTATCACGAATATTCATATCGCCATTCATGAAAGCGGTGCTTTAACCCAGCCTGTCAATTGCAAATGTTTAAGGTGTCGGACTGGGCGAACGCGTATACCGGAGGATACCTTGTACCCGATTGAATACTTCTACCAAATATGAGCCCCGTATACAGGGGCGATAGTAAAAACAAAAATATATCCATCAGAAACTTTCGAGCGCGTCAGATTAAGATAGGGTGAGTTAATTACATGCTAAGGAGTGAATATTCCACTAATCTGGCAATTTGAGAGTGACGTAAGAAAAGCGGGGGCTACAAAGTTGTAAAAAAACGTTATTTTGACATGCTCGAGCGTGGATATTTTCTTTATTTTGAAGAAAATAATTCAAGGATAAAAAAATATATAATTCAATACGATTTGAAAGATTCTCACAACCCGAAATAATAAAAATATTTTTTTGACATACTTAAAAGTCTATAGCCGCTTAACGCCCTGATGTAAAGGTATTCATTATATAACATTTTTTTCCTTCTTATCATCTAAGCTTTGCAACCCAATAGGTCTCTATGACGCTCAAGTAACCGCAAATTTAGCATCTTGGGCTCGCTCCCTACTATTAGTAAAATGTTTTCAGTTAGGGTTAGGGTCGTAACTTATTAGTTAAAATTAAACAAGAAAAATATAATTCTAAGGAAAAATTAATACTAAAAATAAAGTAATAACCTAAAAGAAATAAGTTCCAAACTATTGAATTTAAAAATATTTTTGTACGATCGGGCGTAAAATACAATTTTACGTACCCATTTGAGGGCGTAAAATAGCACTTTTACGCCCTAGGGCAAAAAGTATCAAAAACGCCCGCGTTTATAAATTTATAAAACAATAATAAAATTAAATAATGCCCCATTTTTCTTTTGGAAAACAACAACTTATTTAATTAAACATATGGTAAAGTATACTGATTACAATTTGAAACATTAAAAGCTGTCGTGCAAAAAGTATTGTTTGCACCTTTGGCATATAGCACTTTTATGCCCACAGCTGATTGCTGCCCTCGCGGAGCTCGGGCAACAACTTTCAGCCTCGGGCATTTCTTTTAGATACCTATGTATAATAACAAATTAAAAGACGACAAACAAAAGGTCTTTCTCTCTTACAATCGCCACTTTCTTATACATTCCATGTTTCAATTTGCCGCCCCTTAAAGGTGTCACCCGTGGCAGATACCACCGTTTGCCCCCACCTCTCCTAGATCCGGGACTGCTTTTAATACTTTTTTTTCTTAAATACGGCAACAATTGACATGTTAATGTTACTGTATTTTTAAAATTTATTTAAATACGGTACTGACTCAACGTCCTTCAAACGGAAAAGCGGCGATAAATTCACATGATTCTGCCCGATACTTTGTTTGGCGCCAGACGCGTTTCCTTTCGATTTGCTTGCGCACAAACTTTTTTTTCGCCCATGAATTGTAACTTTTGTTTCGCGCAGGTAACAAGCATTGGCTATCAATCGAGATCAGTGGTGGCCCCAAAGAGTTGCCCAGTGGCCTAGTCCGACACTGCACTAGGCCTATATTCTGAGGCGACTCTAAGGCCACTTGTTATGTTTCAAAATATTTTGCATCTTATTTAACCCTAAAACTTAGTGTATTATACAAATTAAGGGTAATAGTTCGATATAGCGGTTTTCGCTATTATAAGAGATTTTTGAAAAATTATTTTTCAGGGCGTTTCTATAGGTCGATTATGACACAAATCTGTGTGCGCGTTTTCCAAAATCCATTTCTATAATTATTTATCATTAATAAAAACATATTTACGGGACGGTGGAGTAAACAGGGGTGCTGGGTGGGGACGAAACAGTAGAAATCCTACATTAAACGCCCAAAAACAGTATTTCACAGTACACACCGCACTTTCTGTTTAAAAAAATGTCCAAAAATTGTTTAAAAAAATTAAAAATAAATAATAGTACAACAATCCCGCCATGGCCGTCACTGCATAAAAGAGAAGAGTTTGCAATAAAACTGTAAATGTCTTGCGATGTTGCCAAATAAAGTGAGAAAGTGTCAATAGCTTAAAAAAAGGAAGGTACAGGACAAAATTCATACGAAAAATTAAGTTATTCCTCTTCCTATTATAATTTGTAGAGAAAAAGGAAAATACCTAAACATAAAGAAGGAGGCATTTCTACAAAAAATATCATTGTTTCTCATGAAAATGGTGGAAGTTTGGCAACGCTGCTTCTATCAAGACTGTCATTTTCATAATGACGAACTTCATGTTATCAGCTGACCAAAATGAATGCCCCTATTAATTCTTTAATTAATGGCGGACGAGATATCTCATGTATGGGATAGTTTTTCGAAAAATTTAATACTTTTCAAAATTAATTTACATTTTTCATGTGCCCCGAGTGCAGTGTATTAACGTTGGATTTATACTGTTTTGTCCCCACCCAGCACCCCTGTTCACTCCACCGTCCCGTAAATATGTTTTTATTAATAATAAATTATAGAAATGGATTTTGGAAACCGCGCACACAGATTTATGTCATAATCGACCTATAAAAACGCCCTGAAAATTTTTTTCGAAAATCTCTTATAATAGCGAAAACCACTATATCGAACTATTACCCAAATTAAGTCCCTACTTTATGAAAAGATAACCCTAAATTATGAAATCCAATATACTAAGTAAAGAAGTCCTTGACACCTGAGCATTCTCCACAAGCACAACAAAGCGCCACTTGCCTTTCACAACGGCTTTTGTTTACCTTTTCTTTAAGCTCGTTGAAACCATCTCTTTCACTGTTTTAAGCAAACAACACGGATTATTTTCAAAAACACCAACCGGTTTTTACGTAACCGAACTTATTTATATAATCCAAGTGTAAAATAGCAAGGATAGGGAAGTTTGGAAAGAATTTATTATTCATATTATGTTTTGTATTTATATTTTGGCATAGGTGCAATAAAGAAAAGATTCGTCACAAATGTGTAATATAATAAAGAAGGGAACGTGTGAAATTCGATGCTTTTTATAGGAAACTCAAGTTTCTTTAAAACACAAAAATTGACACCCGGTTCCGCGGATAAAATTTCTTGCCAAAGTTATTGATGATAAACGTTTTTAAAAAAAAAATTACCGGCTTCAAAAAAATAATAATAAAACTCACTAAAAGGTCTCTTGAGTTTTTAGGTGAGACCCAGATCGTTGCTCTTGATATATCCAAAGCTTTTGAACAGGTCTGGCATGCCGCACTTCCCTCCTATGGCCTTTCAACTAAACTCTGTACTTAGCTCTCTAGTTACCTATCTGATCGACGTATATCAGTTATTGTGGACGGCCATTCTTCAAGCTTTCATCAAGTAAATGCTGGAGTCCCTCAGGGCTCAGTTCTGGCACCAACATTGTTTCTTCTTCACATCAACGACCTTCTCTCGTCCACAACTAATTCCATTTATAGTTTCGCCAACGATAGTACCTTTCACTCCAGTTTTCAGGTTCCTAAACCCATCACTAAACCTGACTTGGAAAACAAACGCAGAGCGATGCAGATATTTCTTTCACATGATCTTAATTTAATATTGGATTGGGGCGCCAAAAATCTCGTTCATTTTATATATATCCAAAACACAATCATGTTCCTTGTCGAGGTAAGAGTCATCAAATACTCATCCTCTACTTATAAGCGGCCAAGTTTTACAGAGCAAAGATACCTTCAATCTTGTGGGCGTCACATTTGAAAGTAACCTTAACTGGCATAAACATATTGTATCTATAGCCACGGCAGCTTCAAAAAGCTTGGATTTCTCTTTCGAGCCAAAAAGTATTTTTCGGCTTCTAATTTATACACTTTTATTATGTCCCAAATCCGACCTCCCTTGAAATATTGTTCTCATATCTGGGGCATGGCGTCCCCCACAACCCTAAGCATTCTTGATTCTATTCAAAGAAGAGCTATTAATCTCATTAATGATCCTTCACTTACAGAAAGGCTTCCTTCTCTGGCCCATCGTCGGGCTGTGGGGGATTTATCGCTTTTTTATAGGTACTTCCATGGCTTCTGCTCTAAAGAATTGTCCAGTATAGTACCTCCTCTCACGGTTCCCAACAGAGAAACTCGTGGTTCCGCGCGTATGCATCCCTATACGGTCCAACTGGACAGGCCCCGAACTTCTCACTTTGTTCGTTCTTTTATCCCTAGAGTTTCTAGATTGTGGAACCTGCTGCCCGCGGAGGTCTTTCCTTCCCCCAAATCTTCAAGTATTTAAGTCTCGTGTGAACAAACTCCCTCTTACCTCGCTTAAGACACCCACGGTACGTTAGTATTTAGGCTTTTAGCCTTCGTGGTTTGTCCAAAGATAAAAAAAAAAAAAGAAAAAGGAGTCGGGTAATAATATATGGTATTATAGTATAAAAAGCTTTTGTTTATTTAGGTATTAACATTAAGTAGTTAAGAACATAATGTTATTACCCGACTTTTTTATTATTTTTTTACTTTTTACCGAGTTTTATAATTTTTTTAAAGTCGGTTAATTTGTTTTAAATATTTATATTTAAAATTTTTATTTTTATTAATTTATTATATTTATTTTTTGCTATTTAGTTTATTATTATTACCATTTAATCAGTAAACATACAATTAAAACACTACCAGTACCTCATTAAATTTATTTCGGTGAAAAGGGTAAATTTTACCCCAGGGTTGTCTAAGTGCGCCCCTGATCTATCTAGAAGCAGCTTTGCCTCACGAACAATGCGCGGCAGAGAGCAAAAAAATAGGTCTAGTACCGTTCTCTCACGCGATCCTGACTTGTTTTTTTTTATGGGATCACCGCGGAAGTACACTCTTACAAATAAAAAAGGACTTTTAAAATCGATCCACAAACGCCGGAGAAATCGCGTTAACATATACACAAAAACATACAGGAAAATTGATAACCCTCCTCCTTTTTAAACTCGTTTAAAAACCACAATTCCACAACCATAAGTTTATTTAATTCTTTATAGCTTTTCTGTTTAAAAGGATTCTTTAGCGGTATAAAAACATTTTTATGTAGATTGCAGACAATTAAATTATTTAAAAATAACGACCGTGGTGGCACTACCGCGTTGTCTAAAAGGTGCTGTGAAATGCAACTGCATGTTTCAGTGCTTGGACAACGTTGACGGAACAGGGGTTAAACATCTAATAACCCGGCACCCACGGTACTCTGGTATTTAGGCATAGACCTTCGTGGGATGTCAAAAGATAAAAAAAATGTTAATGTTATATTCATATCAATTTTTTTCCAATGGGAACCCACATTTTTTTGTTTAGTTTAGAACCGTTTTGGGTTTCTCGGTTTTAAAACTGTTTTCGGTTTTCGGTTTTAAAACCTGGTTTCGGTCTTTCGTTTTTAAAAACTGGTTTTGGTTTTAAAAACCGGTTTTAACCCAAACCGGTCTTTTTAAAACTGGACCCATAGTTTTTTTTAAAACCGGTTAACCGGTCTTTCATTTTTTCGGGTTTTGCCAGCCTTAGTTCATACGTCTCATGTGTAAAAGAACTTGAGGCTTACCCAAAGTCGGTCTATATAGGGTCACGACATTCGGCCATATTGCTTTGACGTGTTATGACGTCACATCTCCCATTTTTCGGCCATGTTGTTCAGTGCCGGAGATATACAGTTTATTGTATTAGTAGAACAACCGTTTACACAACAGTTTTTAATTATTATTAAGTTGTAAATTCTTTTACTTTAAATAAAAACATTTGGAATTACATCTTTCAACAAATATCACTTCCAAAACAATGCAAAATGAAATGCGCAAATTCTAGACGCCACTGGATTGATCATCAGCTTTGATTTTACCCAGTCTTGCCAACTTTTCTCCGTGGAGTGCCCTTCCTTGCGTCCTCGACCTCGAACTGCCTAAAAGTTGAGGATATGTCGCAACCTTATAAATATAAACTAACCTTGGGCTTACCAAAACAGTTAACAGCATCAGCCCTGCTAGACATTAATATTATTTATTAACTAATTAAAATTAATCACACATAAAAATATAGCTTTATGTCTCCCATTAATATATTTTACTAAAATAAAAGATACCTACACCTCTAGACCGATGCAACAAATGAATATTAATATGGCAAAATTTACGTATGTGTAGCATTACGCCCTGTCTGACAGCTCACATCATTCATCATTTAATAAGCCACCGTCTGGCCTCGTATTACTGTAACGTACATCATTGTCTGTGGTCGTTACACGTGCTGTGTAGTAAATAGCTTATTTGAAAACAGAATAAATTATGTAAAAAAATGGTAAACGGTGTTATTGTACTTAAAGCTAAAAAATTATTTGACCAGATCGCACCAATCTTCTCATCAATTTGGGGTACTGATCAGACAAATAATAAAACCGTTGGGCGTAGCGTATACAGAGTAAATAATATGATAAAAATATCACGTGCGCAACCATTTTATTGTTTGTCTGATCATTACCCCAGATTGACGGGAAGATTGGTGCTATCTGGTAGCTAAGACTTAACAAATTATTTTTTAACTTCTAGTAAAATAAAACCGTTTAACATATTTTTTATCAAGGTTTAATTTTTAAGTTTTTAGTTTTTAGTTGACACTTGCCATTCTACTAAGTTCATTTAATGCCTTACTATAACTAACCAGAACTAGATAAGATTATATTAAATTAGATCAGGAGGTGGATTGCATATCCTCTAACACTGCAACCTGCTCAGGTTTATTGTGTGTCCTCCCTCCATAGGTTAGAGCACGCTATCCAAGCCGGTCTGTTTTATCAGACTCCACAAGCTTGAAACCGACTTCTTGGTATATCTTGCCTCTTTAGGTTTTTCTTTACCCAGCCTTGCAAACCGCAGACGACAAAGGGCTTCACAGTAGCACCATACGTGTTCTGCGGTTTCTTCCTCCTCCTGGCAGAACCTACATAGGTTTTTTTCTGCCAGGCCTATGATTTCCAAGTGTTTATTTAGGCTGCAATAACCTATTAGTTGACCAAGTATTATTCTTACTGCCTTCCGGTTGTAATTCAGAAGGTCTTTCGTAAATTCTGGCGAGTAAGCCTTATTGAATATTTTCGCTTGACGCTGTCCTGGTGTTCTTATCCACCAGTCTTGTGATTCCCTCATAATCCATGATCTAATAGATGACCTTACTTGGCATGATGGAATACCACAGTAGGGCTCGGGACCTACCATTGTCCTGCCAGTCCCCTTCTTTGCCAATTTATCAGCTTCCTCATTACCTTCGTGGCCGTCGTGTCCTGGTACCCAGGCAATGGTTAGCTTGTTGGACGCACCCACCTCTTCCAGGGCAACTAAACAGTCCCGCACCAGCTAAGAGCTGATTTTGCATGAACTGATTGCCCTGATGGCTACCTGGCTGTCCGAGTAAACTACTATGGTTTAATCCTCATAGCTCCTTCTGATGATTTCCCTAGCACATTGTTCTATGGCTACAATTTTGGCCTGGAACACAGTAGGGTGTTGTCCGAGGCCCAAGGTTATTTTCGTCCTGGGTTTGTCCCTATATAAAATATGCCTGCTCCAACTTCTTGGTCTATTTTGGAGCCGTCTGTATACCAGATTAGGTTGGCTTTAATGGGAGAGCCTGCCTCCCAATCCTTTCTGTCCGGTATAAATGTTTAAAAACCTTTTTTTAGCCAGTAGCTTGGTACCATTTTGTCCGAAGGCATCTAACACAGTAAGTTGACTTCTTGGTCCTTCTTGAATCTCCATTGTATGGCCCTTTCCTGTCTTGTGATAAAACTCTGGCCTTGTTTGAGACGATACTGTACCGCTTTCACTTCACCCTATATGTATATGTGAAGTGGCGGTAGCCACACAACCAGAACTAACTTACGAAATCCTGGCTTGTAATTTTTTATAGGGAGCTCTATTTTACCAATCAAGCCCTTTCATTTGATTCCCATATTGAGGTAGTTGCGAAAAAAATATGTTATTTGCCATTTTGTGGAGGCGGCGATCTTGAATTTTAATTTTTTTTTGCGAGCTCTATTCTACCAATTAATCCCTTTTATTTAATACCCATATTGACGTTGTGATGAAGTAATATATTATGCACGGTGTATCGGCGGCCATCATTAATTTACAATTATAGAAAATGTCATCAAGACTAAGAGTGTGTACTTATCTTAAATATTGACTCTACAACAAAATTGTATTAGACTATTTTAAAGCCGATGCGATGATAAGATAAGCTCATACACTAAATTTCGTTTATTTCTAATAAGCCAATTAAATGATATTTTTGTATCAAGGGCGTAAAATAGCACTTTTACGCCCGTGGCTGAGAGTTGTTGCCCGAGCTCCGCAAGAGCAACAATCAGCTGTGGGCGTAAAAGTGCTTTACGCTAGAGGTGCAAACAATATTTTTTGTACGACTGAAATTAATATACAAGCACTTTCTGTAGTTAGGAAAAAATTTCCCAGCTTTCAATGTTTCAAATTGTAATCAGTATACTTTGACCATATGTTCAATTAAATAAATTGTTGTTTTACCAAAAAAAAATGGGGCAAAATATAATTTTATTATGGTTTTATAAATATACAAATGCGGGCGTTTTTAATACTTTATTGTCCTAGGGCGTAAATGTGCTATTTTACGCCCTCATTTATAAATGTTTATTTATTTATTTTTTATTTATTTTATTTTATTTATTTAAACCTACATTAAAAAAACCTTAAAAACTAATATAAAAGTCGTTTAAATAAAACATAATTAAAAACATATACTTATATACTTTAAAATACAATAACAAACAAAAAATAAAACAAATAATTGTTAGAAACGATGATAAATATAAAAATTACTCCAGACGGAAAAAGCGAAAAACCTCACAAAAACACAAAAGTAAAAAGAAACAAAGACTTTAAAAACTAACATGAAAATCAAATAATTAAAAGAAAAAACACTATTAAAAAGGTATACCTACATAGTTAAAAACACAGTAAAAAAATATAAAAAAAAACACAAAAGTTATTGAGAAATACTGCCCATCAAACGTTTGTAACGACGGCCCTAATGACCTTCATAATCTTATCCGGAGGGCAGTTAAAGTTTAACTCCATTGGTAATCCATTTAATGATCTCATAATCCGCCTAATTGGGTCGTTACTACCTATGTCTGTTCTGATAGAGTTCAAGAAGAACAAATCTGTCTGCCTTGTAGAGCGAAGGGGGACCCTAAAAGTAAACAAACTCAGGAGTTCGGAACAGTTGACGAAGTTATTAATAACTTTATGCCCAAATGTTAAATCCTGCTGCACACGTCGATCCTGCAAGCTCTGTAGGCTGGTTAACCTTAGTCGTTCCGGATATGGAATATCAGAAATATTGGTAACCTCTGTCCTATACAATAAAAATTTCGTAAATTTCGATTGCACTCGCTCAATTCTTTTGATATGCACATTATACATAGGGGACCAGACAACAACACAACAGTACCCTAAGTGGCTCCTCATAAGGGCATAATATATTGTTTTAAGTGTCTCGACGTTCTTAAAGTCCCAGCACTGTCGCATAACAAACCCTGCCATTCTAAATGCTTTCTCGATGATATAATCTATATGTAGAGTAAATCGCAGTTCGCTATCAAACAAAACACCCAAATCACGAATCAGAAAACTCTGCCTAACTTAGAATCTCCAATAAAATAATCATGGTTTACTGGATTCTTTTTTCGCGTAAAGGATATAATGTTACATAAATGCGGGGGTTTTTAATACTTTTTTGCTCTAGGGCGTAAAAGTGCGTGCAATTTTATGCCCTCAAATTGGGAGCGTAAAATTGTATTTTACTCCCGGTCGTATAAAAATATTATTTAAGAAAAACTATTCGTAAAATCGTTGCATACCTGATACATCCCGTAATTAATCGAGTAATTTTACAAATTATGCCGAAACGGCTAGAAATATTCTTTGTGTGTGTACTTAATTAACTATGACCACCAAAAGCAAAAATGTCTTTTAAATTTTATTCTTTATAAATAATCTTTTACCCAATATCCTTTTTCCACTACTTTAAAAGCTATGAAACCTTCTTTGTTAAATAACGTTATTTTTCACTACTTTTAAAGCTATGAAACCCAAGTTAACGACAAATTGAAGCTAAAGACAAATGCGAAATAACGGATATATTTAAAGGAGAGAATTATACATCTAGAAGTAGACTTTTATATTTAGAGGGATCTACTGTAAATTGCGTAGCTTTAGAATCATCATAAAATAAGGACGAACCTTGAATACAGATATCTTCCCTAATTTTAGAAAAACGGGATGTTTAGTTTAAATTGGATCTTTTGTTTATTATATGTTTTACCCAAAAAGAGTTTTTTAATGACTAATTACATTATTTATTCGCAATATAAAAAATAAGTTGCACCTGTACCTGTATACGTAAGTAGATAATGACTGGTGTTAAGTTTGACTTTGATGTTTTTATCAGTTAGTCAGCTGGCATTTTTTATTTAACGATTTGCTCAAAATGAAAGAAATTCCACAAAATATAAGAGAAAGGGCCATAAAAGCGACCGAAAATCTTTTGCCAGTTAAATCAAGGCAACAGTATGATCGGGAGTATGGCATATTTGGTATTTGGAAAGATACGAACGCGATTCTTCAAGTAACCGAAACCATTTTAATGGCATATTTTCAGGAACTGGTAAGTTATTGATTTTATTTTAATACATATGTTTAACAAACTTTATTATTTTTAGTCGGAAAATACAGTCCGAACTCTCTCTGGACCAAGTATTCCACCCTAAGGTCTACGTTGATGGTCTATGAAAATATAGACATTTCGCAATACCATCGTCTCATATCCTTTTTTTTGGTATAAACTTTGTTGTGAGAGAAATAAAATTGGATAAGCAATAAAATTTCCATATTAGCGCATTAGGGCATTATCAGCGGGCATTACCATAATGCCCGCTTATAATGCCCTAGGTGTGATAGCAGGTATTATTGCTACCATAAGATATTCCGTTTCTAAGGTATTACAGATCAATAATAGATGGGTAAAACATAAAATGCTTTTTGCTTATTTGTTTATTATTTAGTGTAGCGCATATTTTATTATCCGGCATCATTTTTTTAGTTTATTTTTGCCTTCAAATTTATTATTATTACTGTTAAATCGGTACTCATACACTAAAAAAACACCAGTACCTCTTGTAAAGACTACATTAAAAAGCACAATGACGTATAATTGGATTGGTTTAAAACGTTACAGACGGTCATGCAAAACTGTCACATTGGAGCGTCATGGTTGGTTCAGATTTTTAAAACCTTTTTTTATTTCTTAATAAAACGAATAAAAAATCAACTAACCATGACCCCCGAATGTCAATCAATCAAATTACACGTCCATGTGCTTTTTACTATAGTCTCTCTTTCAGTTCGATGAAAAGAGTAAATTTTGTTAAATGATGTAATAGCAAGTTGTAAACTGACCTCGTATTATTATATTATTTGTTTAACGTTACACCAATAGGTGGCGCTAGTACATCATTTTCGCACGAACAACATACGGTAGAGAGAAAACAATAAGTTTAGTATAGTAAGAACATTTTAAAAGCGCAAATTCGGTACCCTTTGAAAATAATATAAAAAAACATAAAAAGGCCGCCTGCAATCGGACTATTTTATACAAAGGCGCCGCTATCCTTTATAGCGACGCGCCGATACAATATGGGATAGAAACCCATTATTTTGACTAAAAAGCAACTTTGAAATTTTAATGGCTCATGCTGTGTATTTCAAAGTAGATACTCCAAACTACATGTACGCAAAATTATAAAAGGATATGACGACTTCTATTGGGGTAATAAGAAACTTGAAAATGTATTTTAAGTAAACATAAATATACAACATTTAATCTACTTAGTTTATCATTAGCCTTGTTTACTAAAAAAAGTAAAAGAGTTTAAATAATAAGAGCTATTATTGGGTTTTGTCCTACACTGTATACCCTAACAGATAAAAGTATTCTGATGAAAGATATGGTTTCTACAGAATCTACCCAACAAAACAGTGTTTTTATTTATTTTATACGTTAAAAAATAAAAAAAGTTGGGAAGATGTATCTCTATTACGCTTCTAAGAATAATTTAAAATTATTTTTCAGATTTAGATGGTCATATTTCCGAAACTAATTGAGATAGACACATTAAATGTAGTATTTTTTTAAAGCATTTTAAAAGATTTTTTGGTGGTGAAATAATATTCAGGGTATTCCATTTAAAAAATCATACCTATTGTCGTACCCTGTATATCATATGAGATAATAATCATCGGATTACTGATTAGAATACTACCGAATTAACCAAACAAGCTGACATTTTAGTTTATTTTGTACAATAAAAAATAATAATGTTAAGGGGGTGTAAATTTATAATAACATATAATATGTTTTAGTTTTCCAAAAAGCATTTGTAATAGTTTATAATATTTTACCAGTAAAAAGCACCTCATTTTAGTTAGATTGGTAAGTTTCAGAATTTTGACCAAAAAAATTAATTTCTATCCTATAGTGCGATGACCACCTGCATCAACCGGCATATCATAAAAGAAATATAGCAAAGGCGGCCGCGAAGACAAGCATGCCGATTTATTTACTTTAAACTTTTTGTGGTTTTTTTTCTTATCAAAGAGCACCGAATTTACATTTTTAAACTGTTCCTTCTATATATTTTTTATTGCTTGAAAATGAGAAATTATCCAAAACATCTTAAACAAATCACAGGTTTTTATTTTCATCACTCGTATTCATAGTTCGATTAAACCGTATATCAAGCGACGTGCTTCTGGACTTTCTGGATAAACGCCAAATACACTTTTGAAATGAGATATTTTGGAAAGAAATGGGATGATTTAAAATAAGAACTTCCGGGGACAGTTAATCGATTATCCGAATAGACATTTTAAAATATCGTGGTGTGAATTTTTAAAATAATTTAAACAGAGTGTCCGGGAAGCATTTTTCCGTTCCCTTTATACTGGTTAAGCAGGTAGGTATTGGGATATCGTCGAATAAAGCAACAAAAAAGGATGTATGTAACTAATCCAATCAGATGTGTTTACATGCAGGTATTCACGTTAGATTGTCTCTTTTCTTTACATTGCCTATGTGTTATGTTATTTAGCTGATTCTGTATGGTTTGCGCTGCATGGTGCGTTAACCGCATAAAAGTTACTAAATCATATCTGACATTGCGTTCTAGTACAATAGAAGGCGACCTTCACCTCATCTGTTTACCGGATAAAAACTGTTTTATATTTAAGATAGTATTCAAACAAAAATATCGCCATAGGGTTGCCTAAAAAAATTAGGTCAAGGCCATATTTAATTTAAAAAAATAAACTGAAAATTTTTGACACACCGTGTATAATGGCAACCCCTATATTTTTAAATACGTATGTATACTAGTTATGGATGGTGGAGGGGAGGATAACCATCTAAATGTTTTAAAAAGTGTTCGACGAAAGGAGCAACTTAAGGTGGCGCCACAGTAGCCAGAGGGAGATTTTTTAACCAATGAGCATGAATTATTAGGGTGAGATAGAAAATGAAAAAGGACAGATAGATACAAAATAAAAAGAAAAGAAATACCAAAATACCTCCACTGGCTACTGTGGCGCCATCCCAATTTGTTACATTCCGATGGCCACTTTTTCAACTTGTCCGCCATAAAGGTTATCCTCCCCTCCACCATCCATAATACTAGTTATTACAATATACAGGGTGTTTCAAAAATCGATCACAAAACTTAAGGGGTGATTCTACTTGACAAAATAAGGGTAGAGCTTCATACATATTTTTTCAAAATGTCATTCGTTTTCGAGTTACAAGCCGTCAAAGGACTATTTTTATTTTGGTTTTTTCGCCATTTGCATTTATTTTTTAACCAATCCAGTTGCTATTTGGCACACAAATCGAGCTTTGCAGATTCGAAAATTTTAAGACAAAAGTATTTTTTAAATACCGCCAGAGGGCACTTTACCAAAAACTTAAAATTTATTTACATCATAACTTTTTTATTTTGATAGATATCGCAAATCAGGAAGCGCCATTTTATAGACAATCAAAAACTTAAAAAATAAGGTACTTTTTATAAAAGTCGATAAACCTCACCGTTTAGGCACCAATAGAAATCAAAGTTTTCATCAATTTCAATTAAATTACCTACATATATACAGGGTGTCCAGTAACTCAACCGACAAACTTAACCAAACAATTCTACAACAAAAAATAAGAAAAAAACTTCATATAAACATATGTCCTAAACGTCCTAGTTTTTGAACTACGGTGTGTTAAATAGTTTTTTTCGCAATTTATGTAAAATAATACCATTGATAAGCCCTAAATTTTTTTTACCCCAATTAGGAAACAACCTGTATATTTGGTGTAGGACTCAGATCTCACTTTTCAGATAAAATAATTTGTCAATTTGAAAACTGCCCTGTATTGAACTACCTTCCACTTTACTTAAGGCATACACGGTACGCACCACACACTTTCACCTTCATGGACTGTCCCAAGATAAAAAAAAAAACATTGATGTTAGCTCATAGTGAGTTTGACAATAGGTAGTTAATTAATTTCTACCTTATAACTGGTGTAAGGATGATTAAAGTCCTTAACTTCACATAAACTGGTGTTACTGTGATAAGTAAATAAGTTGACAGTTATTTATTTCACTGACATGCGCCGAAGACAATATTCACTGGGTCACAACGAAGCTGAATGTCCACCTCTTATACAACCCAATACCAGATGGGACAATCTACGTTTGAAGATATTCAACGCGATCACAGTCGACGAAAGACATCCCAATACTTTAGAATATTTCCGAAGTCAGATTTCCATATACAGAGAAAAAAACGACATCTTAGTAAATATAAATATATTATCCACCCATTGAGCATGTTCAAAATCTGGTATGATTTTTACTGCATTTTCTCTATGGAGCATTGTTGTTTATTAAGCCTTTTGAAGCCAGTTTTGTTAGAACCAGTGTTATATATCAAACTACAAGATTATCCGAAAAGTATGTTATAATAATTGGATGTGTCATGGACACTTTAAGTTTTGTAAATATAGTTTTCCAATTTTTTATTGGTTTTTGCAGAACCGAAAACTAAGGAAGTAGAACTAAGCATTAAGAAAATAGCTAAAAAGTATGTGCTCAGTTGCTACTTTGCTTTTGATGTATTGTCGTCGATACCAAGGCTGGCATACGACCGTTCCCCTATTTTGGTTTTCAGTTTGATAAATTTATGTTGTAACTTGAAGTTAATAAGATTAAAAACGTGGGTGTTGCTGGTAAAGACATCTTCAGGTATAAACTCTTCTGTTACTATATTTCTTGTTATATTCTTTTTATAACTTCAATAGTCAGTCATTTTATGACGTGTCTTCATTTTGCTGTACCAAGATATTTCCGTATCATAACGCAAAGCTTCAATCCGGACTCTTGGGTATCAAAAGTAATATTTTAAACACAACCCTATTTTCCTCGTACGTGTTCACCCATTTTAGAAGTTCGGGATACACCATGGGTATCATGACCACTCCCTACTCAAATGTAGTCTGGGAAGATGTGATTGTTACAGTTATAAACTGTATTGTGGGAAAAATTCTTATGGTAAGCACCTGGATCGTTTTGCTGTCCGTATTTCTATCAACAAGAACCCTGAAAACGAAATATCAAGAAACTCTCACTGAATTAAATGAATTTATGAAAAACAAACAGATGCCGAGCAATTTGAGAAAGAGACTAATAGCTTATTATTCCTTTAAGTACCAAAACGTCTTTTTTAATGACCATACTATTAAATCGGTGCTTTCAAGAAATCTTAAAGAAGAAATTAGTGTATTTCTTAGCAAGTCCGTTTTGACTCACGTCAAGCTTTTTTCTTACATGAATGCCGGAGAAGTGAAAGAACTAGTGAGTTATTTGATTCCCGAGATATATCTTCCAAACGACGTTATTATGAATTATGGGAACTATCAAGACTGTATGTACTTCATAGCGAACGGTACTATTGCAGTCTATACTATTTCAGGAAAAGAAGTATGCCATTTACACGATGGAGCGTATTTTGGGGAAGTCAACCTTATTTTTGAAAAACGTAGAAAGCTAGCGAAGTATATAGCTATAGAAGTGGCCAAACTTTACAAATTGGAAAAGAAACATTTTAAAAAATGTTTCTTGGAAAATCCTGTTACGTATGATATCATCAAAACAGAAGCAGAAAAGAAGATAAAGTTGGTTCAGAAGCTGGACGATGATTACAATCAAGATCAGTTTATGAGGCAATTTAATTAGTTCTAGTTCTTTATTTGTAACTTGTTTTAATTATCTAAATAATTGATTGTTAATGGTTTTTTTAATTTTAAAACATCTTTATCATCTTTAAATAAACAACATTAAAGTATAAGTATTTTTGCTTTCACAAGATACAAATCCATTTTTTCCCAACCTTAAAAAACACGAGAAACGCAAATTTAGTTCGTTTTTTGCAATTAACAGAAAATTGGTGAATTTTGAGGAAAAACTGAACACAGACTTGTCAGTTTTGTGCCTACATTATTAATATTTCATTTAGGTGGGCATGATTGAACGCAAATTATTCTAAAGACCCCAGTTGTGGTCAGAAAAATACAGGGTGGCCCACCATATTCGACACGGTCTGTAGCTGGATAACCATGGGGTTTTCAAAAAAAGTAAATACTAAAACATATACAGGTCGGATAAGACCACAGTATAAAATTATTTTACTCTATACAGGATGTCTCAAAAAAGTGTGACGTATCAAAGTTATATTTTTTTAAATGGAACACCCTGTATTTTCTGACGGTTTTAGATTCTACATAAAAAAATAATTTTAGTTTGTTAATAGTACCAAGTGTCTAATTTTAGTCGTTTTTGTGATATTTGATTTTTTTTTCAAAATGCAGGGGTGCAATTAAATTAATTTTATTTTAACAATATAAACTCCTTAAACTTTAAAATTTGTTACAAGATAAGAAAAAGTCTTCCTTATCATACGTAGGTCATATCGAGATCATAGATTATACAGGGTAATCAAAAAATAATTTCAATTTTTTAGAAAGTCAAATAGCAATATCTCTCTTATTTTAAATGGAACACACTGTATTTTTTACACCACATGATGACAAACCAAATGCTCTTTCAAATGGTGTATAGATTGCCTATACCTACCTTTTATACTTTTTAAGTAAATTCCGTTTTAACATATTTTTATTCCAAATGTCTACTTAAATGTAAGTAGGCTGTGATATAGCTATGCCTATTTACTAGGCCGTTATTGCAAAATGTAAATTTGTTGGAAAAAAGCAAAAATTTTAGTACCTACCCTGACTAACAGATGATGAAAGTAGTACTATGTCGCTTTGCTAATACGATTACCATCAGAAATTGATAGCAGTTGCTGACGAGCAGTCGGCCCGATCAGTTAGAGTGAGGATATAGGCAAAATTTAATCAAAATAAAATCCCCGATAAATGGTAGTATCCATAAGATTATTAAATTTATGATTTCAGAATAGGATATATTGATGGGTTTTTGACAAAACATCGTAAGCGACATTCGCCAATATTACGGGAAACGATTTTTTCTTCCCATCGCGTTATTTTTAAAGAAAACCCGAAAAGTGAATGTATTTATTTTATATTTCTTCTTACAAAACAACCATATTTAACATTTAATGTCAAAATTGTCAGAATCTCCTAAAAAAAGTTAAAAATTATTTTTATTCAATTTATCTTGACAACGTCGATTTTTAGTTCTCTATTTACTTGCTTTATTTTTTTTTTTTTTTGATTTTTGTTGGCGTGTACCCAAATAACTACCATTAATTAAATGAACCGCAGAACCAATATAGAACATATCGTCACCTCAAATAAAGCCGTGCACTAAGGTATGTACAAATAAATAATAGTTTTAAAAAACTAAAAAACACGCTTTTATATGCAACCGAACTAAAAATTAGAAAATAATTTTTCATTACAAAGAGTTTGTATTACAGTAATAAAAGGTCAAACATTGAATCATAATTATATACCTCAAAATAGAATTATAATAAAATTTAAGATAATAACAGAATAATTCACTTCAGAGTAAAAAGCCTGGGGTGCATTTTACTATTTTTTCATAACTTTTCCCTTATAGATATTTACAAATGAAATAATTATAACATTTAATATATTAAGCACCCCACGCTTTTACTCTAAAATGAATTATTCTGTTATTATCTTAAATTTTATTATAATTCTATTTTGAGGTATATAATTATGATTCATTGTTTGACCTTTTATTACTGTAATACAAACTCTAATTTTTAGTTCGGTTGCATATAAAAGCGTGTTTTTTAGTTTTTTTAAACTATTATTTATTTTTCAGATCGATATATCAATTAGTTTTCTGCGGACATGTGATATTGAAATGTTTCACGAACTATTTCATAATCTAATCATTTCATTTAAAGCTTCACTGTTGCATGGGGTTTCAGAACGCAACTACTCCGAACAAATTTCTGTCAGTCTTATGCTGAGAGTACGTCCGAAACTGTACGCATGCGCAGATCACGCACTAGCTCTTTCTCCGTTACTCTCCTACAGGAAAATCTATAAAGGAATTTATTTATCCTGGCGATCCTAATCACGATAACGGGATACTGTTTGCACATTATTGCATTGTTATGGGTCCTTGATACGTGTGCAAAGTTTCAAAGAAATCGAATCGCTGGAAGTTGGTGAAAATTAAGCTTAAAGATTCCGTTACATACATACAACCCAAGCTAATAAACGCGTGTTAAAAAAAGAACTATGTACAAACCGGTTACCATTTAGTTTTCTCTTGTTACAGATAACTGGGATTGGAATTCGAGAACTTTCTGCTGCCAAGAAGACGCTTGCAATTCGGCCAACCAGTATCAGCAACCGCCTGGAGTTCTTCTAGCAGCTACAGTTTCGTTGCTAGTGTTGCTACAACGAGTGGCAGCTAACAGGGTTCGCTGAAAATATCACTAGATTAAGTTTGGTGAAAAAAGAAATTTTATGGAGCACTGTTTAAAGTAAATATGCTTAGTTTTTTTATTTCAGTACAGCTTAAGTAAAAAAAAAACATTTACAGGGTTAGAGAAAAATAATTTTATTTAGAGATATTATTAATAGACTGGCTATGAATGAAAATACCAAACTTGACATACAAAATCATTTTTAACTATATGAGACCACAAAAAAAATTATTATTATATTCAAGACCTTAAAATATAAATTGCTATTTACACTCTAATACATAATTACACAATTGTCTTTTTTCTACAACCACATGTGAAAATATTAAATAGCACACTGTTTTCATGCATAGAAAATACCTTATATTACACATTACACTATTTACTTTACAACACTAGTGTGATATACCGGGTGATGCATCGCCGGGCGGGACATAGGAAATCCCATGTAATTTTTAATGGGGTCAATTATTGGCTTCCCTAATTATTTTAGAGAAAAATTCTATTAAAGTTTAGTGAAGAGCATAAAAATCTACGTCCATGGTAAAAACTTTAGATTTTTCGGTTAACCCGTTTGCTAGTTAGATGCTAATATATTTTTAAAAATTGTTACATTATTATCGCCTCATATTTATGAACAACAATAAAAATTCCAGTTAGCGTGAGATTACGTTGTCATTTTGAAATTTAGTGCTTTATTATTATCAAAAAATCGTACAGTGAAAAGATTAAAGTTGTATTTATACAAACGAATTAAGTTAAGTTAAACTAAACTAGAGTAACAAATTTCAAGAACTTATGACATTTATAATATTTACATGCTTCAATAAATTATTAATATTATCACAATAATTAATATGTTGAAAATAAACTTAAAATTTAAAAAAAAATCAAATAGTCCTCCATTGACTGCTAGACAAAAACCCAGACGTTCATAAAATTGTTTTCTTACATTGGCTAACTGGTAAATTGAAATTTTATTGCATTCTGCAGAAATAGCATTGTTTTAACTCATCTAGATTAGAGTAATTTTTATCCTTGTATATCATGCTTTTAAATGGCCCCAGAGGAAGAAGTCATTTGACGAAATATCAGGAGACCTGGCTGGCCAATTTATGGTGTGATGTAGGCCAATAACATTTCCATTAAAAGCTTTGTGTAAATATTCCCGAACAGCCAAGGTATTATGTGCCGGGCAGCCATCCATTTGGTACCAAATTTTCTGGATACATCATTTAAAGCGGGTAAAATTAGTTCTTCAAGTAGTTCCAAATAAAATTCTACTTAAGAAAAAATGGTCCAATAATATGTTGTCCGAAAATCCCCGCCCAAACATTTACTTTCTGTGGATATTGCGTCCTCGTTTCGACAAATCTGTGTTGGTTTTCTTTGCTCCAGTATCGGTAATTTTGGGTTCATTGTTTAACGTAAATGTGCACTCATCAGTAAAACAAATATTTCTTAAAAATTTTCTGTCCTTTCCATCTTATCAAAACAAAATTCCTGCCATCGTATTTCATTCCCATCCTTTAGCTCTTGATGTCTTTCATATTTGTACAGAAATGTATTTATGCCTTTTTAAAATCCGGAGCACTGTTGATTGATCTTTTCCTATGATATCCTGAAGTTTCCTTTGTACTTACCTTTCCTTCATTTTCTTCCACGTGCAATAAAATTTCCAAGTCTCTATCATCTCTTACATTTTCTTCTCTTTGATACTCCCTAGCTTCACATCTGCAGTTATTTATCACTGTACCTTTGGTCTCAAATTTTTGTGATACTCCTATCGACTGTTAATTTTTCGGGTATCGGTCTATTCGGATACTGAGCAGCAAACATGTCTGGCACCTTTTGGTAACTATTTCCTTGATAGTACCATTTAATTATCAATACTTTTTCTTCAGTAGTATAACTCATGGTTAATCTTTTCGCTCTACGATTTTTTGATAATAATAAAGCACTAAATTTCAAAATGACAACGTTATGTCACGCTAACTGGTATTTTTAACGTTGTTCATAAATATGAGGCGATAATAATGTAACAATTTTTAAAAATATATAAGCATCTAACTAGTAAACGGGTTAACCGAAAAATCTAAAGTTTTTACCATGGACGTAGATTTGTATGCTCTTCAATAAACTTCAATGAAATTTTTCTCCAAAATAATTAGAGGAGCCAATAATTGACCCCATTAAAAATTACATGGGAATTCCTATGTCCCGCCCGGCGATGCATCACCCGGTACCTATGTTATGTTATTCTAAAAAATTTGTATACATACCTTACGTCGCACTATGGGATAGAAATTAATTTTTTTGCCCAAAATTCTGAAACTTACCTATCTAACCTAAAATGAGGTGCTCTTTACAGGAAAAAAATTAAAAAAATATAATGCTATATTACAGATGATTTTTGGGGAACAAAAACCTATTACATATAATTATAAATATACACCCCTCTTAACATCCTTATTTTTTATTGTACAAAATAAACTAAAATATCAGCATGTTTAGTTAATTCGGTAATTCACTAATCAGTAATAGGATGATTATTATCTTATATGATATACAGGGTGCGACAATAAGTATGATTTTTTTTAAATGGAACACTCTGTATATTATATTACCACCTAAAGGATTTTTTGTCATCGCAGTCATATTGTTATTTAAAATAAATTTGGATATATCAGGCTGCTATTTGGAATAACATTCAAAAACCATGCAATATTTTTAGGTGAAGGCCTTCAAAATTTTAAAAGGATGAATGATAGTTATATAAAGCTACTAGGTTGGTGAATTTTAATTTAAAAATATTCTCAACAGTATAGTATACCGCAATGAGAAAAATTATACATATATCACCCTAGTGTTGCAAAGTTCAAATGATTTCTGCTTTTTTTTTTTTTTGAAAATTCAAACAAGCCTAAAATTTAGTTTTTGGTTTATTAATATGTGGTCGTAAGAAAAATAGTGTGCATTACTTCTGTAAAAATTGCTCTCTTACACTCGTGGGTTTGTCAGTTCCACATTTGTAATGGAATATAATACGTCTACTAAAACTTTTCTACTTACAATGATCAACATTTGGACTGTTGACTTACAGTTTAAATGTATTTACTCAGACCCTTTTATTTTATTATAATAGAATAATAGAATTAGAAATATGTGTTTAAAGATTTCTTTACAACCTCGTAAAACTGTCTAAATTCAAACAATATCCAACAAATATTCTATAGTGGTCATTTTCTTCTTCAGGATCGACAATTCAACACCAATAATAAAGGTAATAAAAATGTTCTAGGATCATGTCTCAGAAAGCTATAACCTCTTTTTCCAGTATATAATGATTTCTAATATTTTACAAACGAACAACCCTTTGACTTCTTTCTTAGAGTATGAAGTCAATAGAGTCTTTAGTTTTTCATGGTATATTTTTTATTTAAACTAATATTAAACCCGGTTTTGGATGTCATGTTTGTCCTTTGCAAGAATTTCGTAGACAAGCCATAAGTCCCTGGAGCATTAGACATATCAAAATGAGACTTGGTATAAGGTAAATAATATAATAAGAGGAGAGTTTACGCTTATTTTTCCCTTTCTTTCACTTCCGGTTTGACCGAAAATGACTTTAATTTTTTAAGTTTTAAACACCCTGTATATTTTGACATTTTTGACCACAACTCTTAATTTAAAATGTGACATTTTAAAAAGTTTTTAAGCCTACTTGATATTTTATGGTCATTTTTAATATTGCATCTAGGATGGCCATGATTGAGATGCAAATTAATCTAGTGACCCTAGGTCATGTTAGAAAAATACAATAGCAAAGGTATTGGAAAAATTGAAAATTTTCGATTTTCGAGTCTAACTATTATTTTTCAAATGGCAACCCTTTTTAGACAAGCACTTTTCAAATACAGGATTTTTTGAAAAATCTAACGATATCAGTGTATTTGTAATCGAAATAAAATAAACTTATAAATAAAGAATCATAGCCACCCAGATGCAAAAATCCAAATGGCTCTCAAAAAAATCAAGTAAGGGATAAAAACTTTTAAAAATATTAAATTACTATTTAGAATTGTCTCAGGAATCCAAAAATGTTTAAATATACAGGGTTTTCCATTTAAAATTTCAAAATTGAAGTCATTTCTGGTTAAACGGAAGTAACCAAAAAGTAAGGAATATACGAAAACTTCCTTTTGGTAATTAGTTCGATATAGCGGTTTCGCTATTATAAGAGATTTTCGAAAAATTCTTTTTCAGGGCGTTTCTATAGGTCGATTATGACACAAATCTGTGTGCGCGTTTTCAAAATCCATTTCTATAATTTATTATTAATAAAAACATATTTACGGGACGGTGGAGTGAACAGGGTGCTGGGTGGGGACAAAACAGTATAAATCCAACGTCAAACACAAGAAAACATTAATATACTGCACTCGGGGCACATGAAAAATGTAAATTAATTTTGAAAAGTATTAAATTTTTCGAAAAACTATCCCACACATATGAGATATCTCGTCCGCCATTAATTAAAGAAGGAAAATAGGCGCTTCATTTTGGTCAGCTGATAACATGAAGTTCGTCATTATGAAAATGACAGTCTTGATAGAAGCAGCGTTGCCAAACTTCTTATGAAGAATTAACACCAAGGCTATTTCAGGGATTATCCACCATTTCCATGAGAAACAATGGTATTTTTGTAGAAATGCCTCCTTCTTTATGTTTAGGGTATTTTCCTTTTTCTCTACAAATTATAATAGGAAGAAGGAATAACTTAGTTTTTCATATGAATTTTGTCCTGTATCTTCCTTTTTTAAGCTATTGACACTTTCTCACTTTATTTGGCAACATCGCAAGACATTTACAATTCTATTGCAAACTCTTCTTTTTATGCAGTGACAGCCATGGCGGGATTGTTGTACTATTATTTATTTTTAATTTTTTTAAACAATTTTTTGGACATTTTTGTAAACGAAGTGCGGTGTGTACTGTGAAATACTGTTTTTGGGCGTTTAATGTAGGATTTCTACTGTTTCGTCCCCACCCAGCACCCTGTTCACTCCACCGTCCCGTCAATATGTTTTTATTAATAATAAATTAAAGACATGGATTTTGGAAAACGCGCACACAGATTTGTGTCATAATCGACCTATAGAAACGCCCTAAAAAAGAATTTTTCGAAAATCTCTTATAATAACGAAAACCGCTATTTCGAACTATTACTTCCTTTTATACCATTTACTCTTATACCAAGCCTCATTTTGATAAGTCTTAAAACTCTGGAAGTTAGGGGTCTTGTCTAATAGATTCGTTGACAACCGGTTGGTTAAGAATCGCTCTGTAGAGTAAGTATCTTAAAATCAAGAATGTTTATACATTTTAATTATCACTTCTTTTTACCTTTTTCTTATTTTCAAATTAGATGAAAGGTCTTTATGTCTTACAATTGTTTTTTTTGTACAAAAAAAAATAGATAATTATTATGAAACAAAATTTATAGTTTATGTTTTTGTGCTCAAAATTCATTATCTGCATTGGTAATTTGTTTTCTTTCTTCTACTATTCGTCATTGTTGGCAAAATAATTTCTTAAATGTATGCTTATAGGTTAGGAATCATCTAGTATAAAAGGACCTAATCAATATTGTTTTTACCTCGGTAATTATTAACCCTAACCTATTTTATTTAATAAATAATATAATAATCACCCTACATTAAATACCTATCTAGAATTTTTAATAGTCTACGATAGTTTCTTTACAAACTCCTATAAAATTTCTTTTAAGTGTGACATATTGTGAGATATCCTGTTTCAGGAACTATAAAAATGGTTGAAGCGGGTTAAGAAATATCACACTAACTCTATATATTTATTTCTATCATTTAATATATGCTGAGTGAAAACAAAATAAAAAGTATAATAATATGATATTAAGGGAGACTATAAATACCAATATTTATCACGAATATAAAATCAATTTGTTGTGTATCATATTAAGAAGAATTGTGAAATTTTTAATTTTCGGTGTGTATCATATTAAGAAGAATTGTGAAATTTTTAATTTTTGGTGTGTATCATATTAAGAAGAATTGTGAAAATTTTAATTTCGTGTGTATCATACTTATACAAAATTGTAAATTAATTGCCGCAAATGTTAATGTTTTTAAAAAGTAAGTGTGATATTTCTTTAGGACGGTGTAAGAAAATAAATAATATTCCTCACGAAAAATATTCTAAATCGTTCTTCTAATTAGATTTGTTAATTTGATTTTTGCTATAAATCTATTATTTTTTATCAGCACTTTTGAGAATTCACAAAATTGATTTAATAGATATTAGAGTGCACTGTTGGGCATAAAAAAGTAAGAGAGTATCGAGAAAAAAGCTTGTTATTTTATTGCAAGTGTTTATCGATCGGTTCTACTTTTTTGCGTGGTGGTGTAAGTTTTTAGGTTACATATTTTTAGGTATAGATATAATATAAAGACGTTAAAATTTATTTTTTCTACTACTGTATAAATAAGAAAACTTTGTGGTCCTAGCAACGCGAATGATAACGAAAGAGAACCTTCGTGTTACCTGGTTGCTAAGCGTTACTAGCTACGAAAGTAATATTTTCAGCGCCTGGACAAAAAGTAAGAGTAAAAAAAAAGAAAATATGCTTGTGGGAAATATTAGGATTTATTTATTAAAAGTAACTAATTTATGACAAAATATTTTAAAAAACTAGATTAGGTATTGACATTAAAAGTAATTGTGCAATTTGAGCAATTAGCAAAAGAAATTGGAGGAATAATACTTGAATTAACAGTTTTTAAATTTGTTGTTGGGGTATCGTTATCACCTTTAACTACGTTAATATTCATATTTTCACTGTTACTTCATTAGAGAAAGTATTGGTAGGAATTTCGTGTAAAATCTTCTTTGAAATTTCCACCTTATTACTATAGGATTCAGCAATATATCCCTCCGCAAAGAAGAAGACTTCCATGTCTTTTTAAGTCCAACATATCGACATCCGAAGCATTGGCAAGGAACGTAGTTGACGTTCTTCTAAAAGAATGGCCAGTGTATCTACTGATGTCTTCAAGCTTCAAAAACTTCGCAATTTCTTTAGGTACATTTGAAATAGTGTGCTTTCCAATTACTTGATTAACACATTAACCTCTTTCATAACGATACAATAAGCGCTCATCTAGAGCATTCCTTGGTCTTAGCTTAATATATTCCTGTAGAAATCTGACATAAGAAACTGAGCCTTCATCGTTGGTTACTACAAAGTTTCTTTTAACTTTATTTTTAGACTCCACTATTTTTACTATAGCCACGTCATTTCTTATTTCTACATCACTTAGCTTCATTCTGTATATTTCGTCTGTCCGGCATGCCCCAGCCACTCCCAAAATGGCTATTACTTTCATTGCTAAGTAACTTTGATAAGGCGCGTTAAGTAAAAACGTTATGATTTCTTCTTTTTAAAATTTTTTTGACTTTTTTGCCTCATAACTCATCGTTTTTCCTTTTAATAAAAGCAACTAGTTTCATGAACTCTAAAAATATCTTGATTTTTGTTTACGGAAATTGTTAACTTGAGCATGGAATATACAGACCAGAGGGTTGGTGGTGATAAAGACTCGGATTCTTCTTGAAAATACGCCAACATCACATTCTCGTCAATCCGCCCACATTTTTTGTAGCAAGCCATTTAGAAAACGTTTTATATGTTTGCTGGTACCTCTCTTTAGATTTGTCTGGCAGAAGTGAGGCACACGCAAAGGTCAGCTGCCTTTTGGATGCCATTTTCATATTCATTTAACATTTTAAAATGGGAATGGATTTATACTAAATTAACAATACTTCAATATCTGACAAGTGCTGATGACAGACAATGTCAACAATAAATGTGTTGCTATGGATTAATTTTTAACAGGTAAAATTTCAAAATCTCTGATATTTCTATTAAAACATGATGTTAATGATTATTAAATTATGCGATACATAGAACAGTAGCAGAAAAATATAATACATTCACGATGCGAAAGAGCCTTTCAAGTGTTAGGAGGTTTTAAATAGCCTCGGCTTCGCCTCGGCCATTTAAAAATCACCTCACACCAAAAAGTAAACTTTCGCATCTTGTAATGTAAATAACTATATTAGGGGCAATGATTAGTAATTTTACGAATACAGTGAAAATAAAATGGTAAAATTTGAATACTTAAAGAACAAAACTAACTAAAATTAACAGTGGATATTGTAAAAATTTAAGCTTAAAAGAAAGATAAATTTTATAATTTTTACTCAAATTTTAACATTTTATAAACTTGTGTTTGATGATTACAAATCAATGTAACATTTTAATTAAAGCTAAAAATAAATAATTATCTAAAGTCGAGATAAAATACTATAAGTAATATGCTTTTATATGTAATTTGACCACAGAAATTTAGAATAAAATAGGTATATTATAAATATAAGCTGCAAAAAAAATATTTGAGAGCTCAAACTTAAATTTATACCAAAGGAAGAAAAAAATATTGACAGAAGTAATAAAAAAGTAATTTAAAAAGCTTATACATGTTGGTAGAAATGATACAATTCAGTCAGTTGCCTATATAAAATAATAGCTAAAATTATTTGTTATGTTAGACATGCTTATACTTCAGAATATCACTATCTGCCGTAAATTTGCGTATATTTTGTATACAACATCAAAAATTTTAAAATACCTTAGTTCTGTTATAATGGATCCAACAAATATTAAATGTTTAACTTCAGTTACTAAGTTTAAGTAATACCTAAAGGTTGTTAATGTAACATAAAAGAAAACATAAAAGGGTTAAATTTAAGAGCTCTTAAATATTTGATAATAAAATATCAATCTAGCTCAGTAAGTAGTTTATTTTTATTTTTTTAGAATTCAAGTCCTAGATTAAGCTATGAGTTATATTCTTAGTAATTCAAGTATATAAAAAAAAAAGATTTTAATATTTTAATGTTTTATTTTCGATAGCTTAACGGGGTATCTCGAAAACCGTAAGGAATATGAAAAATCTAATATAGGACTCCTGATCTCTTTTTAAGAAAACAACTATAGTGAAAACGGTTCATGGCTATTGCGATCCATCTCAGAGCTACAGGGTGATTTTAGGATTTTGTCCATTTTTATAATCTATTTTACCTCGTTTGCTATTAAAGTTCTGAAAAAATTTTAAATAGGTTAATTGTGTACTTTTTTTCCATAAAATTTTGTGGTCTAGTTAGTTTTTTTCTATATTGGTTAGTTTTTGAGAAAATTACCCAACCTATGTTGTTTTCTTATAGAACACCTTGTATATTTTTACATGTATTTATTAGGCTTGTTTTCGGCTCTTTAAAAATATATGTATTTCTTGTTTAAAGTTTTACCGAAAATTAGTATTTTCCATAAATATTGCTTTTTTTTAGAGAAGGCCATGACTAAAAATGACAAAACAGGATTTTTCAATACCTATTTTTTTTTATTTCGCTAACCTAACAAATATTTTATTAACAATTAACTTTTTCATTTAGAGGGTATTTTCATTTGCTTGGCTAAGTTTTTAAAAATATAACTTTATCATAGAAAGGCACTACTACAACAAAAAAAAGTTATATTAACTAAATTAAAATAAAATAAATACATAATATAAAATATTTAATACCAAAGAATTCATACTTAAACTAACAAAAACACAAAATTACAATAAATGTTTTTCTAAAATAGTGCTTTTTATAATATTATCATATTTTTTTAACTTGTCTATTATTTTTATTTTGTTTATTATAAATATATTGCAAGTTTTTCTAAATATTTTATAAAAACTGCATATAAACATTTATTAAAGCTTTGGTTGGTTAATTTAAATAAGTTTAGAATATAAAAATTGGTTTTTAATAAAATATCAAGTTGTGGTAGCGAAACCAAAAAAGGGAGTATTGAAAAGTACTGTTTTGTCATTTTCAGTTATGGCCTTCTATAAAAAAAGCAAAATTTATGGAAAATGGTAATTTTCAGTAAAACTTTAAATAAAAAATACATACCTAAATATATTTTTGAAAAGTCGAAAGAGAGCTTAATAAATACAGATAAAAATATAGAAGGTGTTTCATAAGAAAAACATAAGTTGGGTAATTTTCTTAAAAAACTAACCAATAAAGAAAACAACTAATTACACCACAATATTCTTCGGAAAAAACTACATAATTAACCTATTTAAAGTTTTTTCATAACTTTAATAGCAAACGAGTTAAAAAAGATTATAAAAATGGGCAAAATCCGAAACATCACCCTGTAGCTCCGAGATGGATAGCAATAGCCATAAACTGTTTTCACTATAGTTGTTTTCTCAGAAAAAGTGATAAGGAGTTCCATATTAGATTTTTGATATTCCTTACGGTTTTCGAGATACCCCGTAAAACCATCAAAAATGAAACACCCTGTACTATTTACATATTTTATCGCTTAAAGAAAAATTGTATTATGTTGTTATGCAACTTGTTGATCTTAAAGTAGAATTTTGCAAATTTAAAAGCATCAACAAACAAGCTACTCTGAGGTGTTGTGTGCCGACGCCATGTTGCATCCATGCCACTTGGTAACATATGTAACAATCTAGCGTTATGTGTTGATAAAAATTAAATGTTTAGTTAAAAAAATAAACAAACTTTTAAATTAAAATGAACAACATTGACATTACAAAAAATTATTAATAATTGTTTTTTTTAAGCGACCATTTGTTATTGTTAACAAGAGAAAGCTACCAATATGGCCACAATAAAAGCTCAGAGTGGTCCGTTTTAACGATACACACCACTAACTTAAATTATATATAGAACACACTTATTTCAAAGCACTTTTACAATACACAATTTATGTTGCTTATGTAAATTTATACAAGGTGTTTCAGAACATACCCAACAAACTTTGAACTGACTAATTCTACAATAAAAATAGGAAAAAATCTTTATATAAACATATGTCCTAAAAAGTCTTAGTTTTTGAACAACGGGCTTTATTTTTTATTATTATTATTTTTTTATACATATGTAATAACTTTTATACCTAGATATTTTTAAAAAATTGGGGGCGACATTTCTTGGCATACAAGAAAAACAAATTTTTTACCAGTGTCGTCCATGAGGGGTTTAGGGTAAATTTTTAAATAAAAGAAAAGTACGCCATTGCATTTTATTATTATTATATATATATATATATATATATATATATATATATATATATATATATATATATATATATAAGTATTTTACTCCCTTTAAAGACAGTTAAAGAAAACGTGCTGCTTTTCTATGCTATCCACCACATCTCTCCCCAGACCGGTTTCGCCTGCCTTACAGGAACTCATCAGTGAGGCTGTATCGAGTCGTGGTGAATAGCATAGAAAACCAGCGTCTACTTATTAGACAAGTTTCATTGTCCAGCGGTAGGATACAGTCCTCACTGATGAGTTCCTGTAAGGCAGGCGAAACCATGCTGGTGAGAGAGTCGTGGTGGATAGCATAGAAAAGCAGTATGTTTTCTTTTGACTGTCTTTAAAGGGAGTAAAATACTTTGTATAATACACCAAGACAGTAGGGAATTTTTTCCTTGTGCTTTAACACATATATATATATATATATATATATATATATATATATATATATATATATATATATATATATATATATATATATATATATATATATATATATAAATATATATATATATATATATATATATATATATATATATATATTAATTTCCATTTACTTTAAAAACAAATTTAATCTCCTGACTTTTTTAATATAATGCAAGATTTTCGCGTAAAAAAAATAGAAACTATGGACTTCGCATGGACAAATCCCAATTAAAGAATAAATAAATAACAAAGGTAATTTTTTTACTGTAGAATTTGATATTATTATTGATACGAAATTACCATGCCGAGAACTGATTTATACTTATTTACCCGAAAACGTGCATCAAATAAAAAAGTCAAAAAATCAAATTTGTTTCAAACTAAATAGGAATTAAATAAATATATTTTAATACATATAAGAAAAATGCAGAGGCGTTACCATTTCTTTATAATAAAATTTTTTCCTTGTCTACCAAAAAATGTCCTCTGGCGTATAGGGGCGTCCCCTAAATTTTTTAAAAATATTTGAATGGGTATAAAAATTATAATAGAAAATTAATAATTTTTAAACATTTTCAATCCCTGTGGTTCAAAAACTAAGATGTTTATATAAAGTTTCTTTTCTTAATTTTTTATTGTGGAATTAACCCTTAAAGATTGTCGGATAAATTGTGAAACACCCTGTATAATCAAAAGGTATCGTTATATTTGCACAAAAAAAATATAAACATTAAGTGAAATTGTTATATTTTTTATCTTTGAAATTATAGACATAAGTCAACTCCTTAAAATAAGAAGTAACATTATTAGTATAGATTTAAAGCTTTTCTTACAATTAAATCACTGTAAGGGTAATGTACTAACATATTACGTATTATTCAGGTTTTTTGAATAAATAAAATTATTTAACAAATTTTAATTTTGTAATGCTTTAAACACTTTTTTTTTTATCACTGTATCTTCCTGCAATTACAAATTATCGTTTTAAACCCTAGGCCCTCAGATTTTGGTAAGTGTCTAGAAAGTTGAGGCGACTTGGATTTTGAGGAAATTTAGTAAACGAGGTTTTTTGAGGTGCTGATCACGAATATACAGTGTGTCCAAGATAAGGATCCTAAGCATGGGAATCTCAGTACCTATTGGAGATACAGCTTAGGTTAAATTAGGAAAAGTTGTGTTTTTTAAAGCTTATTTACATGCCGTTTAAAAACTTGAAAAATTTTCATGGCCTGCTGAGATATTTGGCAAAAACGAAAATTTGACTATATCGATTTTATTTTTTCTGACTTTATTTGAAGAGATATAAAAAAACTAATAACACTTTTTCATTGGCACTTTTTAGCTACTACATGATGGTATTTTTAGATTTTATACCCGACGTTTCGTTTTCAAGAAACCATCATCAACTTTATTTTTTTATATGGCTCGAAAAAAGTACACCCTGTATCTGATCCCATTTTTTATTACAAATTCAACGATGTATCACATGTCATATTTTAATTTTTAGTTAAAAGAAAAATTGCATTTTTTCTATTTTTTTAAAGTTATTTTTAAGTAGGCCTTGCAAACAAATGCTTGGACGTTAATACCTGTTACCGTATCTGCAACATAATTAATTATCATTATAAAATAGTATTTGTCGTTATTACCCTGTTTGTCAAGTTGTTGTTTTTAGAGCAATTGTTCTTATTGTTACTGTTGTCTTTATACGCAATACGCATTACTAGGCTCAACAAAATCCGCGTGTTAAGAAAATATCGAAACATCAAGAACGTTTTGGGTTTAATATGTGGTGTGGAATTTTAGGAACTAAAATACCAGGTCCATGTATTTACCATAATTCATTAACTGCAGAAATGATACCTTCATTTATTTTTGCAGCACAAAATGTAGCATGTTAGCATGTCAAACTTATCTTCATGGCTATAAATGGCCATCCTGCTAATAAGGACAAATACTATTTTATAATGGTATTAAAGTATGTTACGGATACAGTAACAAACTTAAAAATAACTTAAAAAAAAATATATAAAAACTGCAATTTTTCATTTTAACTAAAAATTAAAATGTGACATGTGATACATCGTTAAATTTGTAATAAAAATGGGATCAGATACAGGGCGTACTTTTTTTTCGAGCCATATAAAAAATAAAGTTGATGATGGTTTCTTGAAAACGAAACGTCGGGTATAAAATCTAAAAAAAATACCATCATGTAGTAGCTAAAAAGTGCCAATAAAAAAGTGTTATTAGTTTTTTTATATCTCTTCAAATAAAGTCAGAAGAAATAAAATCGATATAGTCAAATATTTCGTTTTTGCCAAATATCTCAGCAGGCCATAAAATTTTTTCAAGTTTTTAAACGGCATGTAAATAAGCTTTAAAAAAACACAACTTTGTCTAATTTAAACTGAGTTTATTATACATGTTGGTGGTGGAGGACTCTTTGAATGAAACCTTTAATTTTGCAGGACAAATATTTTTTCGGTTTATTTAGATTATTATCTTTAGAATTAACAGCGAATTACGCTGTTAGATTATTTAGTTTTAAATTTTAAAATTTTTGCTTTTTTAGGAGATTCTAAAAATTTTGACATTAAATGTTAAATATGTTTGTTTTGTAATTCAAATTAAGAAGAAATATAAAATAAAAACATTAAGATCTCGGTTTTCTTTAAAAATAACGCAATGGGAAAAAAAATCATTCCCGTAAAACTGACGAATGTCGATGACGATGTTTTGTCAAAAACCCATTGATATATCCTATTCTGAAATCATAAATTTAATAATCTTATGGATACTACCATTTATCGGGGATTTTATTTTTATTAAATTTTGCGTATATTCTCACTCTAACTGGGCCGACTGCTCGTCAGCGACTGCTATCAATTTCTGATGGTAATCGTATTAGCAAAGCGACATCGTACTACTTTCGCCATCTGTTGGTCGCAGAGTAAGTACTAAAAAATTTTAGGGTACGCTGAAATCTCTCTTGTGGGGTTCTATGGATTGGTATTCTTTGCATTAGGGGTGTTGCCATTTAAGATTTTTAAGTGAATGGGGGTGCAGCTGGAGTTGATAGAGGTGATTTGAAAAATACGTCATTTATATTCCCCCAGGTTTTATAGAAACGGTATTTTTTCATTTTTTTTTATAGGCAATGTGAGGAAAAGAGGTAGTCTAACGTGAATATCGGCATGTAAAAATTTCGCATTGGATGAGTAATCGTATATCCTCTATTGTTGCTTTACTGGACGATATACTTTTAACTATTGCTTATAAAGTATATTCTCCCAAAATGGCTAATTGTTAATTTTTTTTCAGAGAGCATCGGAGAAAATACAAATTTTGAAATTTTATTTTCATATTTGTGTCATTAGGTTATAGAGTCATTTTCAGCTTTTTTTTATAAAATTATTAGTTGTGCTCAATCTCAAGCGATTATAATTTAAAATCGGCTGTTTACAAATTATATAGGCAGAACAAAGCTTTTCCTTTTACTTTCGAAAATCCAACAACAAAAGGTTATTTTTTTATAAATGGATGCTAATATAAATATTAATTCTCTTTAGAGTTACAAGGCTTAAAGTTAAAACCATTAAAATGCTTTCAAGAAGTCCTTTAAGTTTGAAGGGTTAATTATAAGATTCTCTTTGTTGTTTTCTTTTATTATTATTTTTAATAGGGTGATCTTATCAGTCTAATAATGACAGAACACAATATATTGTGAACACCTAGTATAAAAAAGTATACATTTTGGGAATTTTAAAAATATACATTTTTGGGAATTTTAAAATAAGTATACATTTTAATTAGGTTACTTAGCATTGTGAATTTTGCTAAATAAAGATATACGTGAGGTGTCAAGGTTTTAAAAGTATAAATTAAACAATTTTTTAGGTTACTCTTATAATCTTAATATATATAAATCTCGTGTCACAATGTTTGTCCTCAATGGACTCTAAACCACTTAACTGATTATAATAAAATTCTCCACCATGTGCAGTTCGATCCAACTTAGAGATAGGATAGTTTAAATCTCAGAATTATAGTCGCAATTTTAATTTATTGCTAATTATTTGTCTGTTCGACTGGGTTGAGTAAAGTAATCAATAGATGGCGCTGCTATGGTAAATCTACGAACGTGTCATATAAGCTACATTTTAACAGCATAATAACCACGTGTCTGTTGACGCTATAAAATTAATTAAATTTTTCATATCAACTCCTGAGCGAAGCCGGGAATCATAGCTAGTAATAAAATAAAAACATTAAACAAACTGGGTCGCGTAGAAATGCAAAACAAACACTGAAAAATTTAATATTTAAAGAGAGAGAAGAAATTAGATGAGATTATTAGATAAGAGGGTAGTAACAGTGAAGTTCAGAAAAAGTTTAAGTTTAGTTAAGCCCCGTACGGGTCTACCCCTAGGGGGTAAGCCCGTACCAAATTAGGATAGTCAAATAAGTAAAATTAGTTTTTAAAAATGCGAAGTAAGTTTTGATGATCCACCGGTCTCATCGTCCGAAGAAGATAGTTCCATATGGTACATTGGTCCAAGTGACGTCAAGTGACCCTATGTAATTCAAGAATTAAACGTCACCAATATAGTGTAACAGCTTTAGTTCGCATTCTTTAAATATTAATAATTTTAGGAAAAATAGTTATTTTAAAATGCAACATTAAATAATTTTCTAAAATCTGTTTTTGCATGATAGTGGTGAAAATTTAAGTTTTTACAGAGCACGTAAAATTATTACTTGAGATCCGATACACAAATTTTATAGTTTTGTTTAAAAAATTGTATTTCCTTTTAAAAATAGAGATACTGATATAAATAAAAAGGAAATGTTAAAAAAATTGAGCTTTTAAATCCAATGCACTGGTAAAAAATTGTGACGTTAAATTATTCCTCAGGGTTTTCGAAAATTTGGGTAAAATACAACAATTATTGGCTCTTCCCTGTATAACACCTAATCCTTTAAGACTTTTTGCAATCCCCATATTAAATAATAATCTTGATGGAAGGAGCTACAACTGGACAAAAAATCATTAAACTCTGTCAAAAAACCAAAAAGTTATTCAAGATTAAATTTGATCAAAATTTTGTTTCTATGGTGTGTATTAAAAAGTGTTCCATATGGTGCGAACTTTTTTTTATCTTTGGACAAACCACGAAGGCTAAAAGCCTAAATACTAACGTACCGTGGGTGTCTTCAGTGAGGTAAGAGGGAGTTTGTTGACACGGGACTTAAATACTTGAAGATTTATGGGGGAAGGAAAGACCTCCGCGGGCAGCAGGTTCCACAATCTAGAAACTCTAGGGATAAAAGAACGAACAAAGTGGAAAGTTCGGCGGATCATTAATGAGACGAATAGCTCTTCTTTGAATAGAATCAAGAATGCTTAGGGTTGTGAGGGACGCCATGCCCCAGATATCAGAACAATATTCCAAGGGAGGTCGGATTTGGGACATATTATATAATGTGTATAAATTAGAAGGGAAAAATACTTTTTGGCTCAAAAGAGAAATCCAAGCTTTTTGAAGCTGCCGTGCCTTGAGTGCGAACTTAAGGAGACATACCTAATAAAGGGGTATAATTTTTTTAAAAAAATATTACTTTTAATAGTTATTTTGGTATTATTTTTACAAAATATAAGTTTAGTAGTTACCAACGAACAATAAATTATTAAATTATTAAAAATAGGAAAATTGTTTTAAAATCAATTAAAAATAATTTATCATTTACTTACTGAAAAATTAATTAGAAGTCAAGTTATAATTTATAATAATTAGCAGTTAAATTTACAAAGTCATCGAAGATTAATCTTATCAAAATCTCTTATTAATTCATCAAAATAAATTTGACAGAAAAGTTAAAAAATTAATTGAAAATGTTCAAAAAGTTTGCTTATGTTTTATAAGATGAAAATCTTTAAAGCTTTACAAAGTTTAAGTTAAAAACTCACCATCGAACTGCTGTTAAAAAATACAAAATTGGTAATTTTTTTATTTAAAAAAATATTCACGTTAAGCTACAATAAAGGTATGCATCGTGTCTTTGGAAGTTCTTAACAAATGGGTAACTTTTTATTATTAGTTTTACGAAAAAAGTGTCTCTTCATAAAAAGTCCTGCTTAATGAGAAAATACATTTCCACAAAACTATTTGAAAGTTGGATGTACAGGTTGGCTTAAAAATGACTTTTTCCAAATTAAAATAAGGGTTATTTCCTAACTACGTTACCAAACTTTTAAAAGTGATTTCTTATGTCATTTTATGAAGAAAGTTCCTACAAACATATGTCCGGAGTTGCTTCGGGTCTGAGATACAGGACGTTAAATATTTTTTAATGGTCTGTTTGTTTTTAAATATCTTAAATACGAAGCCAGATATAAAAAAATGTACTTTACTAAAAAGTTGTATTTTGGATTGCTTTAAAGGAAAAAAATATAAAAACTGCATAAAAAGCTAGTGGCGTACATTTTCTCTTAATAATATTGGCTGTTGTGCTCACTGTACGCCACTGGCGTTTTATGTAGTTTATATATTTTTTCCTTTAAAGCAACTTAAAGTACAACTTTTTAGTAATGTTTATTTTTTTTGTATCTGGCTTTGTATTTAAGATTTTTAAAAACAAACAGACCTTTAAAAAATATTTAACGCCCTTTATCTCAGAAACAAAGCAACTCCGGACATATGTTTATAGGAACTTTTCTTCATAAAAGGACATATTAAATCACTTTTAAAATTTGTTACCGTAGTTAGGAAATAATTCCTATTTTAATTTGGAAACAAGTCATTTTTAAGCCACCCTGTACATCCAACCTTCAAATATTTTTGTGGAAATGTATTTTTTTATCAAGCAGGACTTTTATGAAGGGACCCTTTTTGTAAAACTAATAATAAAAAAGTTTCCCATTTTAAAAACTTCCGAAGACACGCTGTATAGATCAGTAAAGCAACAACAAAACGGGAATAATGAAATAAATTTAACTTAAACAAGCTTAAAAAAATGATTTCATAGTTATTATCTCGGACTCCGAAATATACTTTTACGGCACATGAATGAATTTTTCTTGGTCTATTAAACTAGCTTTTAATGCACATGTTTACAGATCGGAAGCCAAACAGAACGTCCCATCCATGATATTATTTTTTTATAATGTGAATAAAGACACGGTCGGTTTTAGAATCTGTACGCTTTGCTGTAGAATTGAAATCACAGAGCATATAGATTCTCGTACTGAAAATGTCTATCATCTGCTTAGTTATAAATAAAATATTAAAAAATAAAAAATAGGCATATTATATTAAATAGCAGAGAAATATAAACAATACTACACTATCTAAAATAGTTGTTATGAAAAAAATGGCACGCCACTGCATTTTCTTACATTAAAACATTTTTTTAATTCCCGTTTGGTTTCGAATCCACCACCTAGAGGGCAACCAGACCCAGGGTTTTGGCGACCTTCGGTTCGATATAGGTTTTGATCCTTGGGCTATACCTTACCTTTTGTTAAAATTGTAAGTCAATCCATGCCAGGAGAAATGCATTTCCTGTACCATAGATCTTTACTGTATTTCTTTAGCAAATAAATACTTATTCCTTACTTAAAAAGTCCAATTTCGACGGAAAACTTCTTTCTCAAAAAAATCCCATAAAAAAGAAAAAAGTTCCTAAGAAACCAATTTGGCTTCATACTCGAAATAATAGAGTTAATACCCGAGCATTAATTGCCAGCCAAAAATCCCCATAATCTAAAGCAATTTCTTCCAATTAGTATATCACCAAAAGAGTCGTCTTTCCAGTGAGATGTTTTCGAATAAAGCGCCTAAATGGTCCCGTATATTTCCAGGAATTTGTCCCGACTCAAGTGGATAATATGTATTCGCCAGTAAATAACTTAGGGAAATTGGGTAAATAACAAAGACGATTATTTTATTTTTTGTTTTGTGAATGTATTCTGTTTACTTCTCGAACTTTGTTGGTTTTCAGTCAGGTCAATTGGGTATTTAGGAAAGCATATTAAAAGAAGTAAAGGAAGATACGGAAAATATACATGGTGCCAAGCAGAGCTGTCAAGTAACGCAAAAAAACTTTACTTTAACTAACTAGTTACAAAAAGTAACGCGTACTGAGGAACATCATTACTTTTTAGAATAAGCAATAAAGTAACTGTAACGTCGTTACTTTTGAAAAGTAACTATTAATCTTTGGACCATATGAATAAAAGAAGCAATTGCTTTTACTTATAAGTAAGAGGTATTGATCATAATATAGAAATAAAGAAGGATTTACTTCAAACGTATAAGCATTTGTTTACAAGTGCAGTATTTACTTATAGAAAAGTGCTGCTCCTATTCAGTGGTTTCAATTTTCTATAAGTAAATACTCGTACTTGTAAGCAAATGCTTATACGTTTGAAGTAAATCCTTCTTTATTTATATATTATGATCAATGCCTTTACTTATAAGCAAAAGCATTTGCTTTTTTATTTATATGGCCCTTGTTTAAGAATTTGCAAGTGCAAGTAAATACTTCTTTTATGTCGGTATGTACGAATCATGTTTACCAAAAAACATTATTTGACCTAGGTATATTAAATATTTTTTTGTATTATTGCAGTTATTTTCTAAGTGTAAGGGTACTTGCAGCATGTAGGGTAAACACGGGTAAAGTGAACACCCCGGGCAAATCGAATAGTCCCCATTATGCCCAAACTATTCGTTTGACATGAACCTCGCGGTCAGAGAAACTTTTGGCCGTCATGTCTCAATAAGCGGCAAACACTTAAGCGAGAGGCCGAGTTGCGCAGCGTCTTGACGACGGTAAATTGTGTTCCGGATAAACAATTTTCAATATTTCGAGGCAAATGCTTTGATGATATTTTCTATATTATTTGTTTGTCATCCTTGGGCGTACTATAGTTCTATTGTATGTAAAAGTGGCTTATTATAATATACTAATTACCTATATAATCAAAATCAACAGTTTTTGCAAGATTTGGCCTAACCTCAAAAATGGCAGTGTTGGACAAAGTGAATAGGGCAATGTGGATATGGTATCCACTTTACCCAGGTTTGAGAATATTTAACTGCAGATTATAAAACTTATATTTTGTTAAAGATGATGAATAAATACAAAAACAAAACTAATTAAGACCATTAATTTGGGTAAATCTGGAGAGTTAGAGAAGGGTACTGATAAAAAGTATGGGATGGCTGACTCAACTCTATACAGACTAGTCAAGAGTAGTGTCGTTACTCCAAAATTTGGCTGATTCCGTACCATTTTCAGTGAAGATTACGAGAGGAAGCTAAAAGCGAATCTCAAAATCATAGACTTCTATATATGAAAGAAGAGAAAAAGCAAAAGTTTGAGAAAAATAAACTAAGAAATATTACTAAAAAACTTAATGTAGAATCAAAAAACATTCCTAGACTAATTGCTAAAGAAGTAACAACCATAAAAAGTTTAAAAGATGGAATATGATTTTTTGCGGTGAAATATATATCAAAGAAGATAATCCAATTGAAGACTGGATTTGTCGTCGTACATGTCTAAAATGGTGTCATGAACAATGCTCCGCTTTGGAAGGCAATGAAGACTATACCTATCTGTGATAACCGACATTCTTAATTTTTAAGATATTACCTTTAAACGTGAATTTAAGTTTTTTACTGTATTAAGTTTTGTCTCAAAATATAATTTTTAAATTTGTGTAATTAGAAGATGGTAATTTACTTTACCAGGCACCATATCCACTTTACCCAGGAGTCTAGGCAAAGTGAATAATATGACACATTTTTGAATTTTATTTTTAGTTACTTATTGTTTTACTTTTGAACTTAATTGAGTACAAAATATATAGACGCAATTAACAAAGATTGATTTGTAGTATTTATTTTGTTGCTATCTATTTTACCTTTCTTGATAAAGTCTCAAACATCTTAAGGTATTCAGATTATCCGGACTTCCCCTAGTCTGAAAAAGTTTAACATTTTGCAAGAGGAAAATCGTTTTCTAAATTTGTACTTTTAAGGGAGCTCGTTACTTCTATGGTAACCCCAGACTTGGGTGATGTAGGCCATCACCCAAGTCTGGCTACGCTCACTGCATAAAACCATCAAAACTAAAAAGTATGAAAGTGGAAAAGCTTTAACACATTTATCTATAGTCACCTTAAAAGCACCTTTTATACTTTTTTCTGAAAAATTTCAAATTATACCTTTGTACAGAAGAAGCTTAAAGGATGAAAAATGAAAAGCAAATGAAAAAACCTCGTAACGTATTAAGAGTCTGACGGAAGGAAAAAGTTATTAATTAAAGGTATAAATTCCAGTTAGGATGATATTTTACTACGGTGTATATAAATAAACACGACCATCGAGAGGTTAATGCAGTATATGTATTGTCATAATTATATACTGTTTTCTTTTAATTTTATTCTTTTAATTAAATACTCCTATTATGCTTAAAGTTTTACATGTGTTTTTTAATTATTATTTGTATTTATGCATTATTTTTAATTTCTAAACGGCTTGACCAAAAATTATAGTTTTAAAAACTAAAAAACACGCTTTTAAAGCACATCGAACTAAAAACTTCAAAATAATTTTGAAAATAATCTGAAAACAATACCTTTCTAATGTTTTAAAAAACTTGTATACAGGGTGGACAAAAAGTATATCTATGTGTTAAAGTATTTTTTTTAATTTTTTTAATATTATTTAATTTTATTTATCTTTTTAACATCCCACGAAGGCATATGACTAAATACCAGATTAAAATTAGATCTATGTATAAGAGTAAATCTTTCTAAATTTTTTCATAATTCTTTTTTTTATCTTTCTGACATCCCACGAAGGTATATGCCTAAATACCAAAGTACCGTGGGTGTCGGGTTATTAGATGTTTAACCCATCGTTCCCCCTGTTCCGTCAATGTTGTCCAAGCACTGAAACATGCAGTTATGCATTTCACAGCACCATTTCAGGGTGCTGTTACATTGGATAAGAATTCGTACGAAAATTTGTTCTCACGAATTTGTACAAATCAATTTTACGAATTTAAGATGACTGTGGTTACACTGGATCAGTTTATTAACAGTACGACCATAAAATGAATATGAAGTATATATTAGAGTTGTATATTTTGAAACTTCACCATTAGTGAAATATTTTCTCCTAAAAAAATAGAAGCAAATGGGTTGCCAATTATTTTTATCTAGAAATAAAAAAGTAGAGTTTGGAAGGTCATTTGAAGAACTAGAAGTAATGATAAGAAAAGTTTCGAATACACAAGAATGACACAATCCACATTCGGTTTTATATCTTACAGAATATTGAGAGTCACTTTTTTATGTACTAAAGTTATTAGTATATCGCAATATAACCACAAGCATGTTAACTAATCAATTTGTTCGCTTCGGAGGATTTTATGAAATGAGTGTGTTAAAAGTTGGGCCAATCAAGGCAAATGCAGACGAACTACCCGTCCACATAATGGTTGTTTGCGAAAGTTCGTCGTAGTTGGGTCAATGTCTGGCGGTGGCATCAAATATAAGAAATTCGATTTCTTATAGACCAGGAGATACTTTCCTACTTGAATTTTAATGTCCCAGTTTTTTTGGGCACGATGGTAGGTACATATTTAGTGTGGTTTCCATGTCCTAGTTTTTAAATAAAAAAATACAGCTCTGAACAGTGTAGTGCCTTTTAAGAGTCTCCCAGCAAACACTATTTGCCGGCAATATACATTTTCATATTGGCATTGATGGTAAAGCATTGGCAATTGGTGGCAATATTATGCCAACATCTAATACGCATTAAAAAGTTAACCCTAAATAAACACTCAATTGCCAATAAATTTTACATGCAGGCGAATTGCCGGCAAGCATACAAAAATGGCGGCATACCAATCCTGATTAAATAAAGCATGCCTTTTTGTTGCAGGCAAATAAATATTGGATTTTGAAGGCAAACCTTCAACGCATATTTATACTTTTCAAACCATATTATTAACATTGGTATTTAACTAACATTCGAGCAATTTTTTTGATCTGTTTTATTTATAATGGCGGCTAAACAACATTATTTTATGTTTTTTACATAATTTAAAGGAAATGGCCTTTTCCTAATATTTTATTGATACAAATCATGCAAATAAAAATTAAGTCAAACAAAATGTTTATTATGTATTTTTGAGAGAATAAAAATAAAATAATGGTAAAATTAGCTAGGTTAATTTCGACCGAAGGTGATAAATTTAAATTTCCCGCTTAGCCGAAATACAAGATTTGACAATTTGACAGATGAGGCAACCTTGCTTTTGTTTGGCCGTTTTGTGTAATTGTTTTGTTTTCTACGTGGTTTTCTAGCTTTTTAGTTTCTTTTTTAAAGAAAAGAGTTTTTAGTAGACATAATTAAGTGTATTCATTACCTAATTAGTGTGTGTTGTGTAATTAATTGGTGATGGCAAGAAGGCGGGTTATTCAAGTAGTCTGTTAGGAGCTGTAAACATTTCGTTTAGAACCTTTTAAATTTGTAGTTACCTAAAAAAATTATATGAAATCAGGGAGTTGCCTTATTAAAAGTTTTAAAGACGTGTTAATAAAAAAATTATACATATTTAATACTTTTTTTTGACATTTAACTCCTAAAATATTTCTGCCTATGTTTTGGATCTGAAAATTGAGTGTAAGTGTCCCTTAAATACTTACTATTTTAAAGTGATTTCTTTTAATTTACTATCTTTTTTAAATTTTATTACATACTTTTTATTTTTTTTTTTTGGTATATTGTTACGGTATAAAAATTTATATTATGTAATTTTTTATTGATAAAGTTTTCCTGCCATTTTTTCTCATTTTTTCGATTACAAAATTCTAAATATGTTATTTAACTTTTGGGACATTCAACATATAAAACTTGCAATACTTATTTAATGATAAATGCCATTATCCTAAACGCATTTTTTGCCAATAACTTATTAATGATGGAAGCCATCATCCTAAACGCATTTTTTCATCATAAATTATTAATGCCGGATGCCATCACATTATCTGCAACACGTGGCCTAATAACGGCCAATTGCCCACTTTCGCGTATTTTTAATACCTTTTTGCCAATGCCTTGCCATTAAAGAGTGTTGGCAATGCCAGTAAATTAAATGTACAACGCCGGCAAAAAATGTTATATGGGCTATTTACTCTACTTTTTAAATGAAATATCAGCTAGTTCCTATTGGATTTACCTAATCACCAATATGCATAAAACTAACATAGTGAACCAAAGAAATCCACAATCCGTCCAAACACTTCCGAAATGCGCCATTTTGCATAATTTGAATGGCTTAAAATCATCTTTCCATTTGAAATCGGTCTGGTTTTATAAATAGTTTCGAAAGGTCAAGCTGGTGTTAGTCGATATTTGGCATCAACCATCGGAAACGCCTCAATTTGAATATGTTATGACAAATTTAAATAAAGTATTTTGTAACATAATGATTTATTCATCAATAAATGGATAAACGGTGTTTTAACTACACATAGAGTTTCAAAAGGGACGTAACTAGCACGTGCTATATTAACCGACATACGAGGGTGTGTCGGTTAAATCATATCCCAATATACAGGGTTTTTTATCTTTGGACTATCCACGATGGCTGAAAGCCTAATACTAACGTATAGTAAAAAAATTTTAAAAGTGCAAATTCGGCACCCTATGAAAATAATACAAAAAAACATAAAAAAGGCCGCCTGCAATCGGACTATTTTATACAAAAGCGCCGCTATGCCTTACAGCGACGCGACGATACACTATGGGATAGAAATCCATTATTTTTGCCGAAAAACAACTTTAAAATTTTAATGACTTATGCTGTGTATTTCAAAGTAGATACTCCAAACTACATGTACGCAAAAGTATAAAAGGATATGATGACTTCTAGTGGGGTAATAAGAAACTTGAAATTGTATTTTAAGTAAACATAAATATACAACATTTAATATACTTAGTTTATTATTAGCTTTGTTTACTAAAAAAAGTAAAAGAGTTTAAATAATAAGAGCTATTGTTGTGTTTCCGATGCAGTCTCGCGAGGTCTCGCTACTTTTGTCAAATATTTTTTACCTTTTTCTTTATCAGTTTTTGTACTTACAACTGCCTTCCTACTTTTGCTACTTCTGAATGTAAGGACTGATACAAGATTTTTATAATTTACAAGGTTTTCCATTTTAAAATTTAATATGTTTTGTCCTACACTGTATATCCTAAAAGATAAAAGCATTCTGATGAAAGATATGGATTCTACAGAATCTTCCCAACAAAACAGTGTTTTGTGTTTTTATTTATTTTATACGTTAAAAAATAAAGAAAGTTGGGAAGATGTATCTCTATTACGCTTCTAAGAATAACTTAAAATTATTTTTCAGATTTGGATGGTCTTATTTCCGAAACTAATTGAGATAGACACATCAAATGTAGTATTTTCTAAAGCATTTTAAAAGATTTTTTTGGTGGTGATATAATATTCCGGGTATTTCATTTAAAAAAATCATACCTATTGTCGTTACCCTGTATATCATATAAGATAATAATCATATTATTACTGATTAGAATACTACCGAATTAACCAAACAAGCTGACATTTTAATTTATTTTGTACAATAAAAAATAATAATGTTAAGTGGGGTGTAAATTTATAATAACATATAATAAGTTTTAGGTTTCCAAAAAGCATTTGTAATAATTTATAATATTTTTCCAGTAAAAAGCACCTCATTTTAAGTTAGATTGGTAAGTTTCAGAATTTTGACCAAAGATAAAAGCCTTCTGATGAAAGATATGGATTCTACAGAATCTTCCCAACAAAACAGTGTTTTGTGTTTTTATTTATTTTATACGTTAAAAAATAAAGAAAGTTGGGAAGATGTATCTCTATTACGCTTCTAAGAATAACTTAAAATTATTTTTCAGATTTGGATGGTCTTATTTCCGAAACTAATTGAGATAGGCACATCAAACGTAGTATTTTTTAAAGCATTTTAAAAGATTTTTTTAGTGGTGATATAATATTCAGGGTATTCCACATTTTAAAAAATCATACCTATTTTCGTACCCTGTATATCATATGAGATAATAATCATCGGATTACTGATTAGAATACTACCGAATTAACCAAACAAGCTGACATTTTAGTTTATTTTGTACAATAAAAAATAATAATGTTAAGGGGTGGAAATTTATAATAACATAATATAATAAGTTTAAGGTTTCCAAAAGAATTTGTAATTATTTATAATATTTTTCTAGTAAAAAGCAAGTTAGATTTGTAAGTTTCAGACTTTTGACCAAAAAATTAATTTCTATCCCATAGTGCGATGACCAGCTGCATCAACCGGCATATCATAAAAGAAATATAGCAAAGGCGGCCGCGAAGACAAGCATGCCGATTTATTTGCTTTAAACTTCTTTGTGATTTTTTTCTTATCAAAGAGCACCGAATTTACATTTTTAAACTGTTTGTTCTATACCGTGGATTTCTTAGGCGAGGTAAGAGGGAGTTTTTAACACGGAACTCAAATACTTGAAGATTTGTGGGGAAAGAAAAAAGACCTCCGCGGGCAGTAGGTTCCACATTTTAGAACTTCTGAGGATAAAAAAACAACAAAGTGGGAAGTTCGGGGCCTGTCCAGTTGGACCGTATAGGGATGCATACGCGCGACACCACGAGTTTCTCTGTTGGGAGTGGAGAAATTATACTGGACAAATATTCACAGCAGAAGCCATGGAGTACCAATAAATGAAGGTTGTTTTAAAAATAGTTTTTACTTTTAATTTATTTTGCTCTTGCATGTTGAGCCGTCCCTATTTTGGTTAAAATATAAAAAATAATATAAATTTTACAAAAAAACCTTGGCCACTTTATTGGCAACACAACAAGACACAGCATAAAATTTTCACCGAAACTTTGGACGTAAATCAAGGTACATATTTTAATTTAGAAAATAGATGCACATTGGAAGCATGCTTAAGCATGCCTGAAAATGCTCCATTTATCTTTCAAGAAAGTCTTCCTAAATGAATAACATATTTTCTTTTCTATGACGGGACGCTCCGGGAGATCATTAATAAAAGGGCATTTTCGCTGCAAGATAACACGTTTTAAAAAATTACACTAGTCTATAATGATTTTGATGTTTAAAATATTCGCCAAGTTTTGTGTAATTTAAGACGCTTATTCCACAAATATTAAGACTTTTTACGACCTTTAAAATATGCCTAATTCATTTTTAGTACACTACATAAAGTGTTAAAAATAGTAACTTTTTTAACAGCTCAACCACAAATTATCAGAATACCCAGATGCGAAAGTGCGGCGAAACACGCTTACTTGTTTCTATGACCTTGAGAAAGAATAAATGGAAAATCTGCACCAATGCATAGATCATAATATTTTTAATTTGTAAAGGTTAAACCGCACCAAGGCGCTAAGGATAGATAGACTTTTATAATAATTAATTATGCAGCTTTTTTATGTGGGAAAAACTGGACAAAAGAATAATAAACTAATTGAAAATTTAAATATTTTTTTATTAAAAATATTACAACTTAAAAATTTTACCTATGTTTTGAAAGGTAAAATATTGTTAGTAGATGTCACGTTTAGATCAATTTGTAATAAAATGTCCATACCTGGTTGCATAAAACATTTTAAAAAACGATTAAACTAATGGGGGTTAAGAATGTTAAAAAAAACGTTGTCTAAAAACTGCTTATTAAATTAATTAAATGTATTCCGTTTTACTAGCTTAATTGTTTAATAAAAAGTTTTGTGTAACTAGGGATTAAAACAGAAATAATTAAAAGCAGAGTAACAAAAGTTTCTAAAGAAACCCCGACGCAATATTTTAAAGCAATGCAGATGTTGCCATAGTAATAGGAGTATGTTATTTTCTTAAATACTAAGAGAACAACTTTTTTTTATTTAAAATATAGCCTTTTAAATGGCAGTGCAGCTATAAATTAAAAAAATATTTTCCTTTCTTTAGGCACATACTGATTAATATCAATAACTTTATAAACAAGTATTTTGTAAAAACTTTGTATTAATGTTAAATAGTTAAAAAATACTTTTTAAGATTTATTTTGATATTTATCTGATAGAATAGTATTTTTTTTAGAATTGTCTGTATTTATTGATAATAATGGCTTGCAAAATATTGTCGGCACGGTTGTGTTAAATAGACGTTTAATTGCGGATGGCGAGATAGAAATAAATTTATTTTTAAAATGATCTCCGCACAATTTATAATTCATCAGATTGTTTTCCAAAAAATCTTCCCTTCTGGCAGACTTAAGCCAGACCTTTGCGCTAAAAAATATATTTTCATTATAGAAAAACCATCCAAATAATTATCCACATATTTTTTTGTAAATGGAACTTACTACATCAAGAAAATACTTTTAATGCATTTTTATATTAAAAAGTATTATTGCTACGTGAATATTAATGTGCCCGATATTATCTATAGCCTGCACATCAACATGTATGGACTAATTAAAAATAACTTTATTATATAACAAAATATCACATTTATATTTACCTCAAGTGGTTCTTTGGGAATCTAAAAGTGATTTTCCGATCCCGATATAGTATAAATATACACATTTATATTCCATATTAAAGGATAAAAAAATTTAAGAAGACACTATACTAACACTTTAAATATAATAAAAAAAAAAGTTAACAAACAGCTAAACACAATTAATTAACTTATGTTTACGTTCTATACCAACAAAATTATGGACCTAACTGACACCTAGATGAGCAATGGGTCACGTGGGGTGTATATCCACCACGCAGTGCGCAGGGACCATAGTGGTGAGCGATTTCAACGAATACGCTTAGTATCGCATCTGGGTACTCTGACAATTTGTGGCTCAACGCTTTTTTTTATATACAGGATGTTTCCCAACTGCGGTAAGAAAATCTAACGGCGTATTCCTGAGCTATTTTTATGAAAAAGTTTATATATACATGGGACCGCAAATTTTTCGTTCTCAAGATACAGTGTGTTAAACTTTTAAAAAAATCTAAAAGTTCTTAAACACTTTTTTAAGTAAAATTTGTTAGACTAGATATAAACGTTATTTAATTGGGTATTTGTTTTTGTTGTTACACAATTGCTAATAAGAAATTATAACACTTATTTTTTAAAGAAAAAAATGAAGAAACAAAAAAGTTGTATCTTTAGGTTTTCATTAAGAAAAAATATAAAAGTTGCAAAAGGTCAGTGGCGTACATTTTTTTTCAATAATATATTAGCTAAGATGCGTCCTACGCCGCCACTGGTCTCACTAACTAAAATTAGGGCTAAATTAACTTCCTATTTCAGTAGGTAGACTCTTTGTTTGACCTCCGGACAGTGCGGACGTGCGTAGAGGACTACAATGTTCTTCCCGGGGCGGCGGTTAGGGTGCCGTACGAACGTTTTTACCTTCGGGGATCAAGGAAAGATTCACGCTAAATTAACGCCATCTTTATTCTGGAGCTAAGCGCTGTGAGCGAAGATTCCTATAAGCTGATGGTATCCTGTTTGGTGATGAACACGAGGTATTTCTCAAATGGCGGGAAAGATGGGCGTGCCATGGGAACTGTCAGTAGTGAAAGTGAAGGTTATACGTAACACCAGTAGCAGGTCTTGGTTTGACAGCCGACAATTTATGTATTGCATCGATTGTAGAATTATTTTTGTTTTCTTTTGGAATTTCTGGGAGCTACGAGCTCGATTATCCAGATTTTTCGCCGACGAAGCCCTGGAAAGCATAGTCAGGAAGGGGAGAGCTGGTGGATTAGACCTAAAGGTATCAAAACCAAGAAAGAAAAATAGAATAAAATAGAATTTCAGTAGGTATATACCACAGCCAAATTTTATTAAAATCAATAAGTGGGGCATAGTTAAGATATTATTAAAAACCCGATTTTCTGTTTAAAGTTTAACACCCCGTATCTTAGAAACAAAGCATTTCCGGACCTATGTTTATATAAACTTTTTGTTATAAATTTAGCTCAGAAATATGCCTTTAAATTTTCTTACCGCAATCAGGAAACACCCTGTATACTTTGATTTTTTTATCTTTGGACATTCCACGAAGGCTTAAAGCCTAAATACTAACGTACCGTGGATGTCTTAAGCGAGGTAACAGGGAGTTTGTTCACACGGGACTTAAAAACTTGAAGATTTGGGGGAAGGAAAGACCTCCGCTGGCAGCAGGTTCCACAGTCTAGAAACTCTAGGGATAAAAGAACGAACAAAGTGAGAAGTTCGGGCCCTGTCCAGTTGGACCGTATAGGGATCCATACGCGCGGAACTACGAGTTTCTCTGTTGGGAACCGTGAGTGGAGGAACTATACTGGACAATTCTTCAGAGCAGAAGCAGTTAAGGTTACTTTCAAATGTGACGCCCACAAGATTGAAGGTGTCTTTGCTCTGTAAAACTTGGCCGCTCATAAGTAGAGGATGAGTATTTGATGACTCTTTTCGCGACAAGGAACATGATTGTGTTTTGAATGCATTAAAATGGACGAGATTTTTGGCGCCCCAATCCAATATTAAATTAAGATCCTGCGAAAGAGATATCTGCATCGCTCTGCGTTTGTTTTCCAAGTCAGGTTTAGTGATGGGTTTAGGAACCTGAAAACTGGAGTGTAGGGTACTATCGTCGGCGAAACTGTGAATGGAATTAGTTGTGAACGAGAGAAGGTCGTTGATGTGAAAAAGGAATAATGTTGGTGCCAGAACTGAGCCCTGAGGGACTCCAGCATTTACTTGGTGAAAGCTTGAAGAATCGCCGTCCACAATAACTGATAATTTGATAAGGTGTTTAGATGTATTGCCTACTATAATTTATTTTAATATGATTTTATGCAATGTAACAGTAAACGCGACCTCAACTAAGATATTTTTGTTTTGTCGAGCATTTTTTTTTAATTTTATATTGTGCTCTATACCTAAAATGCGTCTTTTTACAAAAATACCTATGAAATTTTATTTATTATCTACAACATATTCGTTTCATCTGAGCTAGATTATAGATAAATAGATATATTATAAAAATGAATGGTTCTTGAGCCTTGATATGAATACATTAAAAAGGGTAAAATTCTTTGGGCATATTAATGACAGTAAAAATAAATAAAGAAATAATAACCTGTAAGAATTCGACTACCATGGTTGATTGTTACGGAGTCTCCAAAAGAAAATGGAATACCCCGGGCCCGACCAAGACGGCGACACGTATTTCGTCTTCGTTAAGACTTGTCATAGCCGCTTCAGATCGTAGACACCTTGATGATGCCCCGATTAACTGTAAATATCCTTTTTGTATCCCAGAACTAACAAATACAGACAACCACCAACAAATACTTACCACCTTTAACCTCTCGATGCCATGGCTGGTTGTTTTTGAATTTCTTGGTGAGATGGCACCGGTTGTATGTATTTGTTAGTTCTGGGATACAGAAAGGATATTTACAGTCAATCGGGGCATCATCAAGGTGTCTACGATCTGAAGCAGCTATGACAAGTCTTAACGAAGACGAAACACGTGTCGCCGTCTTGGTCGGGCCCGGGGTATTCCATTTTCTTTGGAGACTCCGTAATTTTTAAACAACCCACCATGGTAGCCGAATTCTTACAGGTTATTATTTCTTTATTTATTTTTACTGTCATTAATGAGCCATATGCCCAAAGAGTTTTACCTTTTATTAATGTATTCATATCAAGACTCAAGAACCATTCACTTTTATATTATATCGCAGTTTGGGTAAAATATACTGCTTTCTATATGATTTTTATCATATATTCAGTCACTGCTGTACGCCTCCTACCTGGATTTGGCAAAACTACTCATCCGAATTCATAACAGTATGTTGCATACCTAACTTTTGCCATGTACAACTAGATGGCGCACTTTTACTTACCACCTTTAACCTCTCGATGCCATGGCTGGTTGTTTTTGAATTTCTTGGTGAGATGGCACCGGTTGTCTGTATTTGTTAGTTCTGGGATACAGAAAGGATAGTTACAGTCAATCGGGGCATCATCAACGTGTCTACAATCTGAAACGGCTATGACAAGTCTTAACGAAGACAAAACACGTGTCGCCGTCTTGGTCGGGCCCGGGGTAGTCCATTTTCTTTTGGAGACTCCGTAATTTTTAAACAACCAACCATGGTAGCCGAATTCTTACAGGTTATTATTATTTTTTTATTTTAACTGTCAATAATGAGCCATATGCCCAAAAAATTTTACCTTTTATTAATAGATATATTTAACATCACAAAAATTTCAAGAAAATTAATAATACAATGTATTCATGAAAAGCGGGACACACTGTAGATAACAATATGCCACCAATGTAACCAAACAAATTATTACAAAAAATAAAACAAAATAATAAAATTGTTGTAAAAGGTTTTTATGAACAAAATTTCACGCTAAAATTTTAAATTTTAATTTGGGAAATTATTAATTTTTCCTGTATAATATTACCGTTCTTCGTTAGCATTGCCAATATTTAATTTAATTTATGCACAAAAAGGGTTTTTTTTTAATTAAAAAGTTACAGGTTAATTAATTAATATAAAAATTAACTTTGCGCCTAAAAATGTATATACCAATATTTACCTAACTAAAGGACGTACCCTGTAAATAGTTTTAATTTTTTATTTGCAAATATTTAGTTACCTATCGAAAAATAATTTAATAATAGAAATATAAATCCAGTATAGTCCTTCCTCTTGCAGCTCCCAACAGAGAAACACGTGGTGCCGCACGTATGCATCCCTATACGGTCCAATTGGACAGGCCCCGAACTTCCCATTTCGTTCGTTCTTTTATCCCTAGAGTTTCTAGACTGTGGAACCTGCTGCCCGGGGAGGTCTTTTTTTCTCCCCCAAATCTTAAAGTTTTTAAGTCCCGTGTCAACAAACTCCCTCTTACCTCGCTTAAGACACCCACGGTACGTTAGTATTTAGGCTTTTAGCCTTCGTGGTTTGTCCAAAGATAAAAAAAAACAGAAATTATACAGTCAGCTATTAAATCAAAATTCAGGTCATTTATGAAATAAATTATATTTAAAATATTGTTAAACGGTTTTATTGTTCTAAAAGCTAAAAAATAATTCGGTAATTCTTGGCTACCAGAACACACCAATGTTCTCATCAATCTGGGGTATTAATCAGAAAAATAATAAAACTTCTATCTGAATGTGGTAGACATTGATTCAGTAGTTAAAAGAATTTCGGATTTCCATTGTCTTTATTAATTTATTCACACAACGTTTCGGACAGTACTATTTCTGTCGAAAGTTTCGGTTATCGCACTGAGCAAACGCGTCATTTTTTTTGTCGGACAAGTTAACAACAATTTTTACATACAATTACAAACAATTTTGTAATGAACTGGGCAAGGTAGACTGATTTTATTTTTGTACAAAAAATAAAATAAAGTAAGTAAAAGTGCAACAAAATATAATTTATTTTTTTAATATAATCAAGCAAAGAAAAACTGATTTTTATTTATTAAATAAAGGAAAATTGTAGCGCCTCAGGAAATTTCACTACAATAAATAAAATTTTAAAATATCATTTTTATTATTTAAAATAAAATAAATAAATTAAATACATTTTAATTCCAGATTAAAAACAGGATTTCTTAAAAACTTACTGTTAAAAGAAACAAAACCAATTTAATTTTATTCCAAGTCACTGAAACGGTAAAAATCCAAAGAAATATTTTCTAAGTTCACAGTTCACTTTAAACTACTTTTGTTCCGCGCATTTTTGACCGAACGAGGGAAGAACCACGAAGAGACTGCCTTAGTAACTTAACCATATTAACCAGGAAAGCTCACCCCTTCTAAGTAAAGAACATTTATGGCTTATAAAATTTTCTTACACTACATATAATTATAAACCTAAATTATTTGACAGCTTGTTTACAAAATGTTACTGCAGGTGACGAACAAGTAGCAGTATAAAAGTAATAAATTCAATTAAAACCTAACATATTTGACATAATGTCTCATAAATTTTGTAAAAAGCGAAAGAATATAAAGTTTAAAGTGTTTTTGACCAATTAATGTCTTAATAAATCTCGATGTCCGGTAAACATTTGGGGTTTTGTACACGTGTTTTATAGTATAAAAAGAGCACGATAACTCCATAAAAAGATAGTACAATTCAAGACGCTACGCGATATACATTAAGAAAACGGATAAGCCTCGGGAAAATGTCAGTTCGTGAAAAGTTCAGTAAAAGTTCGATATAGTACAACCAAAGATCTCGGAAAATGTCAGTTAGTTCAGTAAACCGTCAAGATACTACCTACATCCAAGAACGTTGCTCAGTATAGTTCAAGAAAACAGTAAAAACTCTGGAAAGTTAGTGTTTAGTCGGAAATTAAGTACATTCTACGACGTTACGCGATATCCATCTGGAAAACTGTGAAACTCGGAAAAGTCTGTCAGTCGGTAGTACGGTCCGTGATCGGGTGTAGTGAAAATTAAAACGGCTAGAAACGCTAAAAGTCAGTACGGTAAAAGTGTCGGAAATAGGTCAAAAGTTCGTGGAATTAGGCCAAAGGGTCGTAAAGTAAAACAGAAGTAAGTGTTGTGACATAGGGGAATAAATATTGAAAAATTTATAAAAATTAACTTAGAATTACTGATTGCTCGGATGGCTCCCGTAATTATACTCAATCTAAAATATGTACACAGTGTTTTACAGTGTTTTAAAATAAATTGTGCTCCCTTAAAATTTATTACAGTGTTTTTTTATTATCAGTACAAATTTCCACTAAATTAACTTAGAAAATAAATTCTATTATATTTCATATGGCGCAAGGATCTCCCGAACCCAAAATGAATTACCTTGTAGCAGGCACAGCCGGAATATTTACTTGATGTATTAAATTTTAAAAGCAGTGCCGTGGTGCCATAATTTTGTGGCTTTAACACTTACGATTTTTGGCACAATGTTTAAAAACTGCATGTGAAACATTGTGGTAAGCTTGTCCGACAAAAGCGTTTGCCCAGTCCGACACCCGAAACATTTGACATTGACAGGCTGGGTTAAAGCGCCGCTTTCCTATAATACGGCGATATAAATATTCGTGGTAGACCTGTTAAAAGAAACCCCCTAAAAAGGTTTTAAAAGTGTTATTATCATAAATTCAATTTTATTTCTGGCACCGGAACTATATGATATTTTTCAAGGACTAGAAGGGTTGTTAGCCCTTAAATTCCCCGGTGTATTGCAATTTAGAATTCAGCAAAAAACATTTTGCCCGAACCTTAATTTCAACTTATGTCAACCGGCAAAAGTCAAGGTGCAATAAAAGGGAATCCTTCGGGAAACGTATTTCAATTCCCGGGGCATCTTTGCAGTTTCGGGGAAAGATTGATAAAATCTTTAACGCTAACGATAGTGATGTAAAAACACTACAACATGAATTAAATAAATTTAATAATATTAATAATAATTATTAATAATATTTTTGTCAAAAGTTTTTCTTTCTTAACTTCTTAAAATTATACAGCTTGGGTGGCCAATCGCTACTATCACAGCCTTCTTAAACTCTAAGCCGTGAAGGAGAAATCTGGCAACACTGCACAGTAGTAATGTCAAGTAATGTTTAGAAGTAAATAGAAACAAGTTTAAACGATTGCTTAAAAGGTTTTTTCTGTTTTAAAAAGTTAAATCGTAGCGTGTATTTATTATATAAAGAAGAATAAGTAATTCATTGTTATATTTAAAAAATAGGACCAGTGTCAATATGTCAATCGTTGTTTTTACTTTTAAATCTGCGCGTATATTTGGGGCGTACGGCGTACATTATGGCACGAACGTGTTGCGTTTCGGGCTGCAAAACGAATTACCCAAGCTATATTAAAACAGAGGGTTATCAAACAACATTTTATTTCTCCATAAACGATGAAATTAGGAAAGCCTGGTTGTGCGCTATTGACCGGATAAGTGTATTTTTATTAAAAGTAAAAGTAGTACCTATACGGTAAATGGACAAATATATTTTACGGGCTACTAATTAACTAAGTGTGTTTTTAAAAAATTGGTTTTATTTGATATCAATAGTGTGTATAGTGCACCAAAAACAATTATTTACCCCAAGCAATATCCTTAGGACTATATCAACTAATGCGCACAAATATCCTGGTAACTTCACCAAAAAATATTATTTATATAGTTGTTCTGAAAGTTATTTACCTAAGGCGGTTTTAGGGTAAATATAGTGGAAAACCTATTTAAAGTATTTGTTATTTTAAAGCGCATCTTATGTAATACGCTATATTATTAAGCTTTTAAATTTATAACTAAGCACACATGCTTTCAATTCATTTTAAGTATTGCAAATATTACTAAATAATAAATGTTTAGTTAATTTTAAAAAGCTACATTGGTCTGTTCGCAAAAATGCATAAATCGGGGTAGAAAACATCATAACAATTTGAAATTTTTAAACCCTTACCAACAAATTTGTATAAGGCAGAAAAGTTCCTGATAAGTTTTGCAGACACATTATTGCTTTTTAGGGCAACTATAGCATTTAAAATTATACCTATGTTATCTAAAATATCCTAAAAAAATTAATACCTGTATTTTGTTTAAAACACTTTAAAAATTATATATATTTAGCATGTAATCTATTGGGAACTCATTTCAATATTCCTACTGTACAGTGTTGTTTGCAACGTTGCCTTTCTTACTTCACGGCTCGGAGTTTAAGAAGGCTGTGCTACTATTAGGGTCGGACTGTCGCAACTAGCCCGTGGCCGTGCGTTTCACTGGTAAAATGTAGGGGATGCGGTGCAAAAAGGTTCGTATTTAATTAAACTGCAGTAATATGAGTCAATTATACCACGCTTTAAATTACACCTAATCGTAAAATAAACCTTTACAAAAAAGGTAACACAGTTTTAAGGTTTGACCACACATAACCACACTAAGGCTTGCACCGTAGCACGGCCGTGTCTCGGTTTTGAAATGTACCATTGTAATCAAATGCTGTAGGCTTAATATTACCGCTCCGTGCCCGACCACATACCCCGCACCGCATTTTAACAAGTAAACAAACATTACCGATCAACTGTTGTACGTCACGCCGCGTCAGCTGCGACGCATTTTAAATTAGTCAGTTTGTATCGAACTTGTGATGTTTGTAGTTTATTTGATTTCTCGAAATATTAACAAAAACAAAAAATAATAATGTATTTATAGGTTTTACTCACATAGTATTCACAAGATGTAACGATAAAATTAATTTTACATTTTTTAATACTTATTAAGTCACTTTTTCTTTGTATTGTTTGTTTCAACCAATCTTTAACCACTAACTGTTAATTTTTATACGTAATGAACTGAAATAAAAGGTGACGCCCGGTAAACTCAAAGCTTGGTTCTGGGAAACTTCGGCGCTATACGATCAACGTATGATTTCATTGTCTGGGCATATATCAGACCGTACGAGACACTGTCGTCCACTGCTACGGTGCGGGTCTTGTGGGACATCAGTGCTGTTATATTTGGCCAGACTTTTACCTGTACTACACTTAAAGTTTGGATAAAAGAAACAGAGATAAGAAGGAAATTCTGTTTTATTTAAACAAAGAGATACATAAATAAAACAATAGACTTAGCTTGACAAAAAGGCTTTTTATATTTTTGTGAATTTGTCCCACTTTCCTCTATTACCGTAAATCCGGACTTGGTGCGGTTATGTGTGGCCCTACCTTTAGTCAGTCGATCGTGGCAAAGCCAAAAATACGTAGAACACACTGTACAACGTTATTACCAACTGCTGCACACAGCATCTTGTATCAAATTTTAATCGCCCAAGTGTGTAATTGGTAGTTTGCACCAAGTATCGGCAGTGAAAAATCAGTCTTGGGTCTAAACCAGTTGGCCACCTCTGCTATACCAGGATACCCTGCGGCGCAACGATCAATTTTTGGAATATTAGACTTTGGAAAATTTTCTAAATTTGGCAACATTGTAAGGTGAGTAGGGGACATACGGCCTAAATATTTTTAAAGTTCTGGGAATCTGTATATAATTTATTTTTTAGATTCTGCGTTTGAATAGGTATCCTAACAGACTCTTTGTTTGACCTCCGGACAGTGCGGACGTGCGTAAAGGACTACAAAGTTCTTCCCGGAGTGGTGGCTAGAGGTGTCGTACGAACGTTTTTTACCTTCGGGGATTAAAGGAAAGATTCTAGCTTAATTGACGGCATCTTTCTTCTGGATCTAAGCGCTGTGAGCGAAGATTTCTATAAGCTGATGGTATCCTGTTTGGTGGTGAACACGAGGTATTTCTCAAATGGCGGGAAATAGATGGGCGTGCCATGGGAACTGTCAGTAGTGAAAGTGAAGGTTATACGTAACACCAGTAGCAGATCTTGGTTTGACAGTCGACAATTTATGCATTGCATCGATTGTTGAATTGTTTGTTTTCTTTTGGAATTTCTGGGAGCTACGAGCTCGATTATCCAGATTTTCCGCCGACGAAGCCCTGGAAAGCATAGTCCGGAAGGGGAGAGTGGTGGATTGCACCTGAAGGGACCAAAACCAAGAAAAAAAATTGAAATAGAATAGAACACACTGTACAACGTTATTACCAAATGCTGCACACATCATCTTGTATCATATTTTAATCGTATATAATTTATTTTTTAGATTCTGCGTAAAATTTCAAGCATATTTTATGTATAATATCCTATACCTAAATTTAAACGCTTATTTTTGACCACCCTGTATTTATTAATAGTCAACATATCAGTACAGTCTACTAAAGAAGTTATTCTTTTACCGGGAACCCAACCCCGATTCTTATTAAAGGTTTATTAGAATATTTAGCAAACGTCATTTTTGCTATAAAATTTAAAATAAGTCTAAAATGGTTATAAGAGCACGTTTTGCATAAAATTAAGTTTATAATTTTACGCAAAATCTAAAAAAATAATATACATGTATCATCTAAAATAAGAAGGTTGTCATCAAAGTCGGTCTATATAAGGTCACGACATTCGGCCATATTGCTTTGACGTGTTATGACGTCACATCTCCCATTTTTCGGTCATGTTGTTTAGTGCCGGAGATATACAGTTTATTGTATTAGTAGAACAACCGTTTACACAACAGTTTTTAATTATTACTAAGTTGTAAATTCTTTTACTTTAAATAAAAAACATTTGGAATTACATCTTTCAACAAATATCACTTCCAAAACAATGCAAAATGAAATGCGGAAATTCTAGACGCCACTGGATTGATCTTCAGCTTTGATTTCTACCCAGTCTTGCCAACTTTTCTACGAGAAGTGCCCTTCCTTGCATCCCCGACCTCGAACCGCCTAAAAGTTGAGGATATGTCGCAACCTTATAAATATTAACTAACCTTGGGAGTCATTAACCTCGGGTTTAATCAGAAATACAAGAACTGTGAAAAGATTTTAGTTGTATTGGCTTTTAAAATTAAGCTGGCAACGTCGCTAAAAAGCCCTCATCGGCATAGTTTTGAACTAGCCTAGACGAACATGACAAATCATAGTCAAGTTTTTCTTGCTGTTGTGGCAGTTAATATCGTGTCTTTTAAATAATTTTTATAATTTATTGAATAAATGCAATAAAAGAACAAGACGAATTAGTTTGCAATTTGTGCAAAGTGTTTTGGTGGTTGTCATCATGAATTCCGTAAAAATTCTGCCATGAATCAAAAGGTGCAAAGTCGGATTTGTTATGTCTGCAGTTTAAGTGTAAATATTCAAGAACTTCCGTTTTGTGACTTTATATTAAAATACGCGGAACGTTAGCTGGTAACTAATCTTTGTTTTATTTAGGTTTTTAGACTATGATACCTAATATTTTATCTAAAATTTAATGCCTTGTATTCAAAAGTGCTTTTGCTTCTAGCCGAGACACAAATCCAAAATATTTTCGACAGTTTTGACCTAGATACCCATTTTTATCTTGCTTCTTAATTTGAATCGCCTATGCCTCTTACTAAGCTTATAATGTTGCCAAATTTTCAAAATTTTCCAAAGCTTACATTTCAAGAAATCGATCACCGCATTTCGTAGTGTGACACCCTGTACATCTTAATACTGAGTCTTTTGCATTTACCTGAATTTAGGTTTAAAAATGTAACTTCAACAAAATATTTCATGAAGCTTTTTTCTGCTTTGACGTTGCAAAAACTAGCAAATTTATTTTTAAACCAGGTAGACACGATACAACTTTTCAATACATGAAAATATTGGTATTATGTCAGAATCAATATAGGAAAATTTTTAGGATAGTCGTATAGTTTCTATGTCTGGTTTTAGGAGTTGGCATTATCTCACAAATTCTGTTAGACATAAGGCCTGTTTATATTATAGGTAAAATATAAGTTTCTGTTTCTAAATTTTTTTTTTTAATTCTAAGGACTTGTTTACCTGTTAATGATGAAATGATGATATTTATCAATTACGACAGACATATATTTGTTTTACACAGTGGCGTCGCGTGCTTTGGAGGGCCCCGTATCACAATGACTTAGGGGGCTTAAAAAGATTGTTTAAAAGACATTCTTTTTCTTACTCCTCATTTTGCTTACACACATTTGGCGGCCCCACCTCACTTTCACGTTTCTAATTTGGCGAAAATGCCCTGATCACATTCGTTTACAGCTGAAAAATTGTGTTGTGTAGGAATTTGGAGAAAGAAGGTGTTTGAAAATCATATTATGAGAGTTTTTAGGTAATTTTAGTATAAAAATTTAAAATAATTAATTTCTGATAACTTCAATATTAATTTCATGTTTCATGAAACTTTTGATACCCCTGTAACAATAATAAAGTAATTTAAAGTGCTATTAGTAAATTTTTGTAAATATTTTGCTTAAAAATGAAATATAAAGCTGAATTTATAGATTGACGATTCCGTTACCAACCGCCGTTTGACGTTTCGGTTTCTGATAAAGTATATAAAAACGGTAAACAGAAACTATAAATTGACAAATGCAAAGTTCTTGTATTATCTCCTAACTAAAACTAAAAACGTCAAATGGCAAACGGAAACGTCAATCTATAAATCGAGCTTTAAGGTTCTTTACTTTTGGAAAAAATCATGTTTGTCAAGTTTTTGCGTACTATGTATACAAAAATTAACATTTTCTCTCATTGAATCATATTTTTTTTACAAGCAAAAATTTTTATCAAGAATTATTTTTTATCGAAAATGAAATTTTGTATACATATTTTCTCTTGTAGATAAAAAAAAATCCGAAAACAAATTATTCTTGATAATTAAACTATCGAAAAGGAACTCTTTTGTTCATAATTTGACATAAACGCATTGATCACTTTTTTACACCTGGAAAATTGTGTTGTGTATAAATTTGAAAGAAGGAAGGTGTTTGAAAAACAAATTATGAAATATTTTGACTTATATATTGTAAAAATTTAAAATAGTTTGTAATACCACGAAAATCAGTTTTGTAAAACTCTTTGATACCCCTATTAACTGAGTCATTCAAAATGCTATTATTTGCTTAATATTCAAGAATAAATATAGCTTACCCAGCAAACACTATTTGCCGGCAATGTACATTTTTCATATTGGCATTGATGGTAAAGCATTGGCAATTGGTGGCAATATTATGCCAACATCTTATACTCATTTAAAAGTCAATCCTAAATAAACACTTAATTGCCAATATTTTTACATGCGGGCGAATTGCCGGCAAGCATACAAAAATGGCGGCATACCAATCCGGATTAAATAAAGCACGCGTTTTTGTTGCAGGCAAATAAATATTGGATTTTTGAAGGCAAACCTTCAACGCATATTCATACTTTTTAAACTATATTATTAACATTGGTATTTAACTAACATTAAAGTAATTTTTTTGATCTGTTTTATTTATAATGGCAGCTAAACAACATTATTTTATGTTTTTTACATAATTTAAAGGAAATGGCCTTTTCATAACATTTTATTGTTAAAAATCATGCCAATAAAAATTAGGTCAAACATGTTTATTATGTATTTTGGAGCGAAAAAAATAAAATGATGGTAAAATTAGCTACGTTAATTTCGACCGAAGGTGACCGCTTTTTGCATTTGTTTTCTACGTGGTTTTCTAGCTTTTTAGTTTCTTTTTTAAAGAAAAGAGTTTTTTAATAGACATAATTAAATGTATTCATTACCTAATAAGTGTGTGTTGTGTGATTAATTGGTGATGGCTAGGCGAGAAGGCAAGATATTCAAGTAGACTGTTAGGAGCTGTAAACATTTTGTTTAAAACTTTATTAAAAGTTTTAAAGACGTGTTAATAGAAAATATTATATATATTTAATAGTTATTTTGACATACCGATAGATGGCGTAATGGACAATAAACTACTACGTTTCTGCAATATCTTCGCTTTTTATCGTCTAAACCGTACCCATTAGACAAAAATAATACGAGAGCGGTCTGCGGTAGGTGATCTTACTTAGCTTTGAAAGAAATATCTTCGGCTAGTGTAAAAATCTGCATCTCCAAGTTGGACAGTGTTCCGAGAGATGGTACTTTGCATTGCAAGGAAATTGCATGCAGTAAGGAGTTTTTTTCATATTTTAATTTTCAAATAAAATATCTCATCATTTTAGCTTTCAAAAAAAGTATATGCGACAATTTTCGTCAATAAGACGTGAGCTTGCTGCGTGGGAGTATCTGCATTTGCCCACTTTCATGTCTTTTTGTTATCTTTTTGCCAATAACTTATTAATGATGGATGCCATCATCTTAGACGCATTTTTTGCCAATAACGGCCAATTGCCCACTTTCGCGTCTTTTGATACCTTTTGCCAGTGCCTTGCCATTAAAGAGTGTTGGCAATGCCAGTAAATTAAATGTACAACGCCGGCAAAAAATGTTATATGGGTACTCTTGAAGAAACATCATGTTTTTTAAGTTTTTGCTCACCCTGTGCCCTGTATACAAAATAATGTTCATGCATCTTCTCGAGAAAATTTTATGAACTACTATTATGTACTTAAGGTAAGTATTTGTCGATATCCCTTCACAAAACTCCTATACCTGTATATTTGAATACTCGACAGCCCTGATTGTAAACTATCCCATTATTCCCACTTGAAATAAAATCTACTTTTACGGTGTCCTACAACCTGATAACGATATTTTAAAGGTAAAAGAAGTGTCGACACCATCTGCACTTCTTGCCACCTTCACTTACACGGCAAATTGAAATTCCAAAATGACTTACGCGCCTGGACCGCAGACCATTTTGCCACTTTAGTCTGCCGGATCGAGCAATTTTCGATGATAGATTATCTGCATATTGGCGAGTTTTAGCAAGGTTAGAGAAAGTAAACTAAAATATGAAATGTCTTAATTTCTAATATTGGACCAAGCAGTCCGTTACATTTTGATAATACAGGGTTATTAATTTTAAAGTAAACAGGGTCTTATTTTTGAACTTCGCTGTTAAAAAAAAACAAATATAGCCATTTCGTGCATTTCAATATTCTGATCAAAAAACATACAAAAAAATTACAGCACAAATGACGTATTCTTTAAATGGGATACCCCGTATATTCTACATAAATGGATAGAGATTTTCAAGAAGAATTCGATAATATAGAGGTTGCTGGATTTATTTTCTGCGGTTCGGATGCAATTTTTTGAAATTGCTTGATACGAATAAGAATTTAAAAAATGCATTAATTTATTACTTTTTGGAGTAGAAACAGATATATCATATCATTTTTGGCATATAATATAATTTGAAGCCGTTCTTTTGATGAAAACGTCATTATAAAACTACTCAAAGAGTAATAGACGTATTTTAAAAATTGTTGACTTTGACAAATAAGCACCTGTGACCTGTGACAGACAGGTTTTTTCAGGAGAAACTATCCTTATACTATATCTCCTGAAAAAACCTGTCTGTCACAGGTCGCAGGTGCTTATTTGTCAAAAAACAAGGATTTTAAAAATACGTTTATTACTTTTTGGGTTTAAAAATAGATAATATCATATCATTTTTTGCATATAATATAATTTGAAGCCATTCTTCTGATGAAATCATTATTATAAAACTACTCCAAAAAATAATAAACGTATTTTTAAAATTCTTGACTTTGACAAATAAGCACCTGTGACCTGTGACAGACAGGTTTTTCAGGAGGTATAGTATCAGGATAGTTTCTCCTGAAAAACCTGTCTGTCACAGGTCACAGGTGCTTATTTGTCAAAGTCAAGAATTTTTAAAAATATGTTTATTACTTTTTGGAGTAGTTTTATAATGAGGTTTTCATTAGAAGAACGGCTTCAAATTATATTATATAATGCAGTTTTTAATTAATTGCTTCAGAATCGCAAAAAATAAACCCAGCAATCCCTATATCACCGAATTCCTCGTAAAAATCTTTATGTATTGATATAAAAATATACTGGGTATTGCTGTGGCGCAACTAGCATTCGTTTTTTTTGGGGAAGGGGCTTGAGCCCCTGTTTACAGAGTATATTTGCCGGGGCTAAGTCCCCCTAACCCGCCCCTTATTGCGCCTATGGGGGAATTTAATTTAAAAAATACGACACACATGCTGTAATGTTTTTGTTTCAAATGTTTTTCCTGATTAGATTATTAAATTCTGCAAATAAAAAACACAAAAAGGCAATATTTGTACAGGGAAGTTTAATAATAAGGCCCTGTTTACTTTAAAATAAATAACCCTGTACATAATAACAATTAAATTAAAAATGGAACAAATTACTTTATTTAATGTAAATCATAAAAATTACACAGGAAGTAGTATAAAATTAAAGTATTTTTTAATTTACTTTTTATGCCGCTATTTTTAACAACTGGTTGTTGTTTGATGGGTTTTTTTTCAGTTGGTGCATGAGCTATTTATATTCCAGAAAACCGAGAGGCTACCGTATTTTTAGAATTTACAGAAAAGCCCAGTCGACTGCACTTGTAAGGGGGTACCGTACTCTTATTTCGCAGAGAATCATAGTCAACTGCATTTGCAAAGCGGGCCACCGTACTTTTGATTCATAGAGAAGCGTAGTCGACCACATTTGCAAAGCGGGCCACCGTACTTTTATATCACAGAGAAACATAGTCGACTGCAGTTAGAAGGGGGTACCGTACTTTTAATTTACAGAAAATGATACTGCATTTGTAAAGCGGGTACCGTATTCTTTTAATTCACAGAGAAACATAGTCGACTGCAGTTGAAAGGAGTACCCAATTTTAAACTAGGGTAGCCCGCTTTGCAGATGCAGTAGATTATGCTTCTCTGTAAAATAAAAGTACGAAAGCCCGCTTTGCAAAATATACGCAAACAGTGGCGGCGAGAAGAACATTTTAACTTTTTTCTCCGTCAAAAATGTGGTGTGGATGTGGGTGAGGCTCTTTTTTGGCTCTTCAGGTTTTATATGAGGGAAAAACACAAGAATGTGAACGTGATGACCTTTTTTTGCTCTTCAAGTTTTTTATGAGGGAAGAATACAAGAATAACGTGACTCGTTTTTTTGTTCTTCAAACATTTTTGGTACCTGGCACCCATATAAAAACTCGAAACCCGCCGCGCCAGTACGCAAAATACGGTAGCCCCACATTTAGGTCAATCAAACTTGTGTGTCTGTACTGTCCTTTAATTTCTTCCTGTAAAAAATCACTGTCGCGAATAATACTTCAACGGAAACAACCGAAATAATACGTGAAAACCAACGAAACGACCAAAATCTTTACTATCTTTTTAAGGCTAGCGATTTACCAAGCAATACACCTGATACTCCCACCCGCGATTCTGGCCGCCGGAACGTATAGCGTTATCATGGCAACGCAACGGAGCGTCAAAGCGTAAACAAAACTCCGCATAAGGTGTACACTTAGACTATTCACAATGTAAAGGATAAAAGGTCATTGGGTGTATACTTTGGTCCGTTTTATATTTGCAATACAAATACACTTGCTGATCGCGGATTGCGATGTCGCGTTGCCGAAAGCGGAGGAAAGCGAATCGCGCCAGCGTTTAATTTATATGCTAGATTTTTCATGGCGAATTTTACAAATAAAGAATAGATATGAGAAAAATGAATTGAATAATAGTATTATTATATAATTTTTTATGTTTTATTATTTATTTTTGGGGAAGTGACACTTCACTCACTACACCTGAATAGCCGCCACTTAATTATTTTGTTTGTATGCAAATAGCACAACATCGTAAAAAACTAGATAATTAATAAATTTAAAAAAATAATAACAAATAAAAACTTAATTCGAGTATTCCTGTTTCTGGTACATCATCGGGAGCATATAGTTTGTAATTTGGGTAGCTGATAAGCTGATATATACGAATGCCAAACGCAAAAGGCGCTCGGCTATAAATAAACTTAGCAGTGTACGGACTACACGGCACTGGAATATTTACGTGTGTTATGTGATTTAGACATCAAAGAGCCCTGATAGAAAAGGCCCAATGACGAAAAGAAGATTCTTATGGATACTCTCTTCAAGCATATACCCCTTAGAGGTGAGGTAAGCGAGGAAAAAATATGTTTAGTACCTTTCTCTCTTACTTCTCCCCTTGCCTCTCACGCACTATCATCGAGGGAGGTGCACGAAGTGTTCAAGTTGAGCCTATCTTCTTCGACGAATGCGTAGCGAGATATTTTCTTTTATTGTTGAAAGCTAGAACTTGGAATTCACCCTAAATCGTGCTGGCAATGAGCACCTGACCTGATATTATTTTAACGAACTCACATTGAGCCGTTTCTGACAGCTGATACTTGTTTACAATTTTTTAACAGAGATTTCCCAAAAAGACTCCAATAAAGGGAAGTGAAGTTAAATAATGTAGAAAACAAATTTTTCTTAAGTAAGAACCTGACTAAAATACTCAAGTATTGTTCCTTTATAAGATAACAAAGAATCTCACAAAATCTAGTCATGAAATCCACAAAAGATATGCCAAAGATACCCTTGAACTTCTTAGGTAACAAGGTTTATTTTAATTAAATCTAAATTAATACCCAAATTTATTATCTCTTTTAGCCATATTTTACATCCTATGCTTCGAAACTATATTAACTAACTCTCGTACCTCTACACTTTGGAAGCTTAACTCTGACCGGACTAAGATTGTAGAAGGGGACCCTTCGGAAGTCCCTGATGATCATATAACCGGTATAAATGCTGTACCTCAGTTTGTAACCCAAGAGGACCCTCTGTTTAATATTATAGCTTCAACTGAACGTTATGGAAATACTTGGGTCAAACATGAAGATGAGAATTTTTGTAGTGATTGTGATAATGAAGTTCAAAATTCAGAGTAAGGTTTAATTTAGTTTTTTTAGTTTTTATTTGGGTAATTTTCTAGAAACCTGCGGCGCTGATCACGAATCTGAAAGATTTTTTGGCGGAAACGTTTCGTTCTCAAGATATTCATCATCAAAGTTCAAATTTGAACTAAGCTTATTTTCACTATATTCCCCCTTCTTTTTGCATACAATTCTTGATTTAAAGCTAAAGTGTCACACAATATTTGATTTTCACCTTTTAAAATCTCGTTTTTCTACGTTTTTACATTATTTTTTTTTTTCTATTTCATATGCGGACGATACGGCGATTGTTTTCGCGGGTGATAGTTGGGATAATGTAAAGGATCATACTATCAACGGAATCAGAGTAGTAAAAATTGGCTTCAATCATATAAACTAACTTTAAACTTAACTAAAACTAATTACATTGCCTTTTCCCTTACTAGAGCCAACAGACCACCATTTGATTCTATTACTGTTGATAACCAGTGTATTTCAGAAACATCTAGTATGAAATACCTTGGGATAATAATTGATCAATTCCTCAAATGGCAACCCCATATTGATTATATATCCAACAAAATTCGTAAGCTCATTCATAAGTTTTACTTACTGAGGGAGTTTTTAGGTAGAAAAATTTTAATTACAGTTTATAAGGCATTTGTTGAATCGATTATTAGATATGGCATAGTTGTGTGGGGCGGTCTTTATAATAGCAACTTACATAAGCTTAACATTATACAGAAATACATCTTAAAGATTATATTACGAAAAAATAAATTATATCCTACCAGAATGCTTTTTTCCATGGAATTAAATAACATCAGAACAATATATGCTGTAACGGCCTGTTCTTTTGTGCACACTCGTAGGAGGTTGCAGGTTGTCATAGACCATAACTATGCCACTCGGGCTAATGAAAACGGAGAACTGCAACTTCCTATTAGTCACAATAATCTGAACTTGAGGTATATAAGCTATATAGGCCCCAAAATTTACAATATGTTACCACCCAAAATTAAGGAAATGAAGAATAAATATCGATTTAGAATGGCCTGCAAGGGACATATCTTTGAAAATGTTCTTCATTTTGAAAGGTTGTTTAATTAGGTTCATATCAATAGTTGTTTTTTATGCTTTTTCTTTATTGGTATTACTTTTTTTATTTAATTATCTTTTTGTTTTTTGTTAGATTTTTGGAATGTTACATCTGTTTAAGGATATATTTTGGACAGTACTAATGGGTATAAGAATTGTGCACATACAGATGTTCACATCTAGGTGCATTTGTTATTATTTGTTTCTTGTTAGACTTGTTATTTTGATTGTTAAAGCAAATGTAATGTTTGATGTAAAAATACTGTTTTTGTTTTATTATATATATATTTATTTTATTTTTTTTTAATAGCTTGAGATAAATAAATTTATTATTATTATTAGCTACTTTTTAGAACACAGGGTGATTTATTTTGCGCAACTACTATCACTTTCATTTTGCTTATTTTACTTAAGAAAAAAAAAATATTTATTTTCATGTCTTTTTCGTGAAATAGGCCACCCTGTACAATGTTATGAGTTAAAAAAGTAAAGTTTTAAAACTTTCCTTATTATAGGTGTCTCAGTGTATCATGTGATTCTAAATTAATTTTAGCCTAAGTGTAAATAATTCTAAATCAAAATAGTTCAGCATTTACTTTATTTCCTTGTTAGGATGTACGGGGGTGTCAAAATATAAATTTACACCCCCTTTAACTTTTAATTTTTTATTGTACATATTAAATAAAAATATCAATTTGTAAGTTAAAAAAAAATTTTTGCATTAAATTGCGTGGCTTTTCTTTGATAATGCGGCAACCATACATACACATAGGGCTTCATGGCACACTGGGATTGAAATGATTCAAAGTATAACTATGCAATTTAATGCAAAAATAATGTAAAATATGTAAAAACGGGGTTTTAAAAGGTGAAAATCAAATATTGTGTGCCACTTTAGCTTTAAATCAAGAATTGTGTGCAAAAAGAAGGGGGAATATTGTAAAAATAGGATTAGTTTAAAATTTAAGTCTGGTGATAAATATCTCAAGAACAAAACGTTTCTGCCAAAAAATTCTTTCAGATTCGTGATCAGCACCTCAAAAACCCCCGTATACCAAATTTCGTCAAAATCGGAGGTTTCTAGAAAATTACCTTTATTTGTATTTTTGAAGTTTAAAGTGTTAAATTCCTCCTCTCTAAACATGTAATAATCAAGGCAAAATTTTCTTACAATAACAGAAGTAGTATAACACTTAACAATTTGAATTTGAATATCTTTTTTTTCAAGGAAATTAAAAAAGAATAAAACCAATTCAGAATTTAAAACAGCAGAGACAAAGTCAAAATCTGATGATGATCATGAATTATCATGTGGAAAACCAGTAAATTTTACTTTTTATGACAATCTTGTTGGTGTAATGAATAGGTAAGTGATAAAAGAATTATACAGTGTATATAAAATAGTGTACTAATCAAAGTCGGTCTATATAAGGTCACGACATTCGGCCATATTGCCTTGACGTGTTATGACGTCACATCTCCCATTTTTAGACCATGTTGTTCAGTGCCGGAGATATACAGTTTATTGTATTAGTAGAACAACCGTTTATACAACAGTTTTTAATTATTATTAAGTATGTAAATTCTTTTTCTTTAAATAAAAAACATTTGGAATTACATCTTTCAACAAATATCACTTCCAAAACAATGCAAACTGAAATGCGCAAATTCTAGACGCCACTGGATTGATCATTAGCTTTGATTTTACCCAGTCTAAAAGTTGAGGATATGTCGCAACCTTATAAATATAAACTAACCTTGGTACTAATATTGTTTTAATGTGACATTCTGTATATTTTTTTAGGGAAAAGCATCCACCCTTAGTGGAACCTGAAGCAATGATTGAATTTATAAGAAAATATAAGTTTAAAGCTGGGAAGACTTTTGATTTGGAGCTGGTAGAGAATAAATTAAAGCAAACCAAAAAGAAGTAAGCACTGGTAGCGTATAAACTCGACCTACAATCAATTTTTGTAAACTTTATGTGCACTACAAATACAGGGTGGCCCACCATATTCGACACGGTCTGTAGCTGGATAACCATGGGGTTTTAAAAAAGTAAATACTGAAACATATACAGGTCGGATAAGACCACAGTATAAAATTATTTTACTGTATACAGGATGTCTCAAAAAAGTGTGACGTATCAAAGTTATATTTTTTTAAATGGAACACCCTATATTTTATAATGGTTTTAGATTCTACTTAAAAAATAACTCAAGTTTGTTTATAGTACTAAGTGTCTAATTTTATTCGTTTTTGTGATATTTGATTTTTTTGAAAAATGCAGAGGTAAAATTAAATTGATTTTACTTTAACACTCTTAAACTTTAAAATGTGTAACAAGATTAGAAAAAGTCTGCCATATCATACGTAGGTCAAATCAAGATCAAATGATGTACAGGGTGATCAAAAAATAATTTCAATTTTTCAGAAAATCAAATAGCCATATCTCTCTTATTTTAAATGGAACACCCTGTATTTTTTTACGTCACATGATGACAAATAAAATACTCTTTTAAATGGTGTATAGGTTGCCTATACCTATCTTTTGTGCTTTTTAGTAAAATCTGTTTTTACAAATTTTTAGTCCAAATGTTTATTTAAATTAAAGTTGGCTGTGACATAGCAGCCATTAATATTTTCTTAAGAAATTAACATGGACCACTTATTGATTACTAGTGTTTTAGTCAGTTTAAAAGAAATTTCAATGATTTTAAATAAAAACCCTTCTTCTACAACAACAAGATGATATAATACTGGTAGGATGTGAAAAAAGGCTTGACTCTAGTCTATAGTTAATCCTGAAAAATATTCCAGGAGAAACCATCTGATAACCTTAATAGTTGCTTTAAAAAATTTGACAGAGTGATTATGGATAATGGAAGAAACGAGTTATAGGTCACAGAATATCGTCATAACTGACCAGAGGCGTTATTAGGATTGTTTAAAAACACAAGTTTTATCATTACCACATTCAGCTGAAATAAGTGTTATTGGAAGTAGCATTATAAGCAACTAATGAATATTTTTTCTGTGATTTTTAAAAATAGTGGCAGATAATACAAAATCTCTTAATTTTGTGCTTTTTCCAACAAATTTACATTTTGCAAAAACGGCTTAGTAAATAGGCATAGCTATATCACAGCCTACTTACATTTAAATAGACATTTGGAATAAAAATATGTTAAAACGGAATTTACTTAAAAAGTATAAAAGATAGGTATAGGCAACCTATACAACATTTGAAAGAGCATTTGGTTTGTCATCATGTGGTGTAAAAAATACAGGGTGTTCCATTTAAAATAAGAAGATATTGCAATTTGACTTTCTAAAAATTGAAATTATTTTTGATCACCCTGTATAATCTATGATCTCGATATGACCTACGTATGATAAGGCAGACTTTTCCTTATCTTGTAACAAATTTTAAAGTTTAAGGAGTTTATATTGTTAAAATAAAATTAATTTAATTGCACCCTGCATTTTCAAAAAAATAAAATATCACAAAAACGAATAAAATTAGACACTTAGTACTATGAACAAACTTGAGTTATTTTTTTATGTAGAATCAAAACCGTCATAAAATAGAGGGTGTTCCATTTAAAAAATATAACTTTGATACGTTACACTTTTTGAGACATCCTGTATAGAGTAAAATAATTTTATACTGGGGCCTTATCCGACCTGTATATGTTTCAGTATTTACTTTTTTGAAAACCCCATGGTTATCCAGCTAAAGACCGTGTCGAATATGGTGGGCCACCCTGTATATTATTAATTTTAAATTTCCTTTGTTTTTTTTAGAAACCAAAATCAGTGGGTACATTTCATCAACTTGGAAACTTTTGGAGAATAAAAGGAGAACCAAGAAGAGCCATTGAGTGCTTCCGAAAGGTACCTAATTTAATTATTTAAAAATATAGTTGTTTCAAATATTAATTTAGGTTTATATTAAAATAATGCAATTTAATTTAGCACTGGCAGTGTCTCCTCACAATGCTGACGTTCTGCTTAACTTAGCAAAAGTATTATTTCATCTGCAGTATTTAGATGATGCCATTTATCTTACAAGACGATCTCTAGAGGTGGCGCCACCCGAGAAAGGAGCATGGCAGCAGTATTTCACATTGGGTAAGAATACAGCCTTTTCAAACTCTGAGCCGTGAAGTAAGAAAGGCAACGTTGCAAACAACACTGTACAGTAGGAATATTGAAATGAGTTCCTAATAGATTACATGCTAAATATAATTAATTTTTTAAGTGTTTTAAACAAATTATAGGTATTAATTTTTTTTTTTTTTTTTTTTTGATATTTTATACAACATATAGGTATAATTTTAAATACTATAGTTGCCCCAAAAGCAATAATGTGTCTGCAAAACTTATCAGGAACTTTTCTGCCTTATACAAATTTGTTGGTAAGGATTTAAAATTTCAAATTGTTATGATGTTTTCTACCCTGCTTTATGCATTTTTTGCAAACAGACCAATGTAGCTTTTTAAAGTTAACTAAACATTTATTATTTAGAAATACTTGCAATACTTAAAATGAATTGAAAGCATGTGTGTTTAGTTATAAATTTAATATAAAAGCCTAATTCGTATTACATAAGATGCGCTTTAAAAATAACAAACGCTTTAAATTAGGTTTTCACTATATTTACCCTAAAACCGCCTTAAGTAAATAACTTTCAGAATATCTATATAAATAATATTTTTTGGTGAACTTACCTGGATATTTATGCGCATTAGTTGATATAGTCCTTAGGATATTGCTTGGGGTAAATAATTGTTTTTGGTGAACTATACACACTATTGATATAAAATAAAACCAATTTTTAAAAACACACTTAGTTAATTAGTAGCCCGTAAAATATATTTGTCCATTTACCGTATAGGTACTACTTTTACTTTTAATAAAAAAACACTTATCCGGTCAATAGCGCACAACCGGGCTTTCCTAATTTCATCGTTTATGGGGAAATAAAATGTTGTTTGATAACCCTCTGTTTTAATATAACTTGGGTAATTCGTTTTGCAGCCCGAAACGCAACACGTTCGTGCCATAATGTATGCCGTACGCACCAACTATACGCGCACATTTAAACGTAAAAACAACGATTGACATATTGCCACTGGTCCTATTTTTTAAATATAACAATTAATTACTTATTTTTTCTTTATATAATAAATACACGCTACGATTTAACTTTTAAAAACAGAAAAAACCTTTTAAGCAATCGTTTAAACTTGTTTCTGTTTACTTCTAAACATTACTTGACATTCCTACTGTGCTGTGTTGCCAGATTTCTCCTTCACGGCTTAGAATTTAAGAACGCTGTGGTAAGAAACATTTTGACTTTGAATAAGATTGTCATGTTCTATATTATGTTTATTTTCATTTAAGAAAAACACCTAGTATGTAACCATGGCTACTGACTTTTTAAACCTATAAAATGTTTTTGTTGTCATAGCTATAGTAACTGTTTATATTTTTGATTTTCTGTTTTTAATTAAAGTTTGGTTTACCAGGTGAAATATTTAGAAGCATATGGCCACTACCAAGAAGCACAAATTCATTTTAGACATACATTGGACCTAAATCACGGCATATGAACCGGCTCTCAGGAATGCTGAAAGAGATGGAGGATATGCCAGTCGTCATCGATGCATTTCTATACATTTATTATAATTGTGTGTTTGGTAAGGTATTGGGTGTGAAGTTATAAATTTACACCCCCTTAACTTTTATTTTTATCATACAAAATAATTAAAAATATTTGTTTATTGGGGTATTTCTGTAATTTCTGAATTAGTAAATAGATTTTTATTATCTCTTAAGTCTTAAGATATACAGAGTACAACAAATTGTATGATTTTTAAAATGGAACACTCTGATCATTTAAAAGATGTAGTATGTTTTTAAAGCTCTTTCAAAACATCTCTTTTATTGGTGTTATAATATACAGTAGTGTTCCATTTACGAAAATCATACTTTTGTCCTACCACTGTATATTTTAAGAGATATTAAAAATTTAATTGTTGATTTAGAAATTGCAGAATCTCCAACAAACTGATAAGTATTGCAAACCGCAGACGAAACAGGGCTTCACAGTAGCACCATCCGTATTCTGCGGTATCTTCCTTCACAGGATCTACATAAAGTTCGCCCAGTGAAACGAGCCAGACGACGCAAGAAGGCAGGGAAATAATAATTGTGCATTATCGGAGTCTAATCAGAGGCGTGCGAATAAATGTTTTGCTAAACAGTTTAAATATGATGAAAAATATGTAACAATAATTTATTTTTAAAAATGTAAGTGGAAATTGCCAAGATATAAATATTTTTAATTGTAATGAGAATAGCATCTCAGTAATATAATTAATAGCATTAGTGCACACTAAATTCATTTTGGACTTCCACTGTCTTTATTTATAATAACTATTCACACAACGTTTTGGGTAGTCCTATCTCTGTCCGTTTTACAGTTTACACTCTTAAAAACGGACAGAGATAGGACTGTCCGAAACGTTGTGTGAATATTTTTAAATAAACAAATGAAAGTCCGAATGTACTAACGCAAAAAAAATTCTTTCGAAAATTGTTCCTTTCGACGTTCTCTCATCTTTCCTGTGGATTCTTCGTACACTGTTAATAGAAACTACCGCATAACGAGGAAACGCGATCAAGTTTTCTTTTTAGAGGCAGTTTCAAAGTATTATTTGTTCCTTTCTCATCGCAAACTCTATAGATATTGGCAATTATTTCTCTGAATTGCCACATGGATAATTTTGCCTTTTAAAAGCGATTCTTTTTCCATAATTTTGACTGGCGTTAAAAATAGTTTTTATAACCAAGCAAGAAATGTCTACGTAAAGGTGGGTTATCACGCTCATGCAATTTGCGCAAGTTGATTTGTAGCAAAGTAGACTAAACTATTACATTTGTTTTTACAGTCAAGTATATTTGTACAAATTTGTTTATCAGTAAACCATGCAGTACGACGACGAATTGTTAGCATGAGCTGGTGTTACTACTTACTTTCATATTCATTTAATAATAGAATGGAGCTTAATAAATTCAAAGAAACTTTTTCTTTCACTGATATTATTATCACCACAAAAATAACAATAATATTAAAGACCCATCAAATAGAAAACGATAAATTAATCACGCCAATACAACTATTCTTATTACTTTCACTACGCATGTCCTAAACTCCAGGTCGTTTACACGTTCATACGTTTGCATCAACCGCATGAATGTTACAAGCATAGTATATCTGCGGTCGTTCATAAGAAAATAGAGCACAAATGAGAATCTCTTTAGGGAATTAAAAATAAATCAGTTACAAATAGCAAACAAGTGCTTTTATAAAATATGAAATATTATATTTAAAAGTGTAAAGCGTACAGCAGGATGAAAAATCTGGCAACATCTTTAAAAGCGGCTACCTGCATTCTTCCAGATCTGGCGAGACTCGGTTGAAGGCTGCTGGGTTTCTCTTTGTCGAGGCCATGGGCGGTTTTCAAGTGTTATTTGGTCTGCAACAGAGCTGATGAGTACGATAGAAAATAAAAAGTTAAGGCTAGTATATACTTTTTTTGCAAAAAAACAGAAGTCGTGTTTTTTGTTAATTAGTATATGAATCAGTAATAAAAATTATAAAGCTATTTAAATAATTTACTTTTCATTAGGATTTTTGTTGCTTGGTATTGCAGTGGTTGTAATTAATCATTAAATATTTGATATTATTATTAGTTTCTGTTGGCAGGTGATAGCTGTTCTCTTAGTTATCCTGACTTCTCTAGAGAGTTGTTCTGAAAATGAACAGAACAAATCCCAGAAACACTTCCACAAAGTATAAAGGGTTTGTCCTGGAACAACAAAAAGTCAAAGAAAATTAATACTTAGCAAAAGATGTAGTACAAACTTGAAGGTAAGAAGGTCTTTAGGTAGTTAGTCGTATAGGTCAGAGATTCAATGTGTTGTGTGGATATTAAAGACATTTTAATACAATTACCCTTAACATTTGAAATTGCTCGATCACTTAGAATCTGATATAAATTTAACTAAAAATTGGATATTTAAAATGGGTGCTATATGCCTTTGTAGTTCGCATCTGTTTCTTATTTGTCAATAACTGCCAGATATTTTTTTATAGAGTCCTTTAATCGATTTGTCTAATTCTGAAAAAAAGAAACATTTTTAACTATCTATACTCTGTCCACTATAAATTGAGAAAACACTTGAACAAAAAATGTATTTCATTGGTTTAAAAAAGTCAGTAACTCCTGTTACCACAATAAAAATGGATTTTATTGGTTTAAAGCTACAGAAACCGGAGTTATAGTTAGACCAATATTTATTTCATTCTGAAAGCGATGCCGCCAAGTAGCACAAAAATTATAAAGCAAATAAAACCCTTGAGCAAAAAATATTCAACCGACGACTACGCCACGCGTTACCGGTTTATGCTTCACCAGAGACGAAGGATGTTTTTTAAGTACGTGTTTTCGCAAGATTTTTATTTATTTATCTAAAAAATATGTAATTAGGCTCTGTCAGAGGCTATGTGCTTTCGAAAAGGTTTGTTTACTTTATCATATTTTGTGTACTTGGCAGCATCGCTTTCAAAATGAAATTAATATGGTCTTAACCATACCTTACTAGGTATTCATTATCAATTTACAGTGTCCAAAGTAGTAATTATTAATAAAAAACGTGTTATTGTTTTCATAAGAAAGTAACAATACTAGCGAGTCGAAATGTCCAGTCTCAAATGTCCAGTCATAGCCACACTCCACAGACATCCGTGATTGAGTAACGAGATATGAAATAGAGGGTTAGATCTTCGGATATCCGTAGCTTGAGTAACAGTCACAGAATTGTACATCCGTGGATTGAGTAACGGACAGAGGAATTAAAGATTAGACCCACGGATATCCGTGGATCGAAGTAATAATCAGCGGAAATGTACATCCGTGGATATAATACAGACACGGACATAAAGTTTGAGCTTATATAAAAGTTTCTGTGACTTTAACAAGGAGACTCTTTGTTTGACCTCCGGACAGTGCGGACGTGCGTAGAGGACTACAAAGTTCTTCCCGGCGTGGCGGCTAGAGGTGTCGTACGAACGTTTTTTACCTTCGAGGATCAAGGAAAGATTCACGCTAAATTGACGGCATCTTTCTTCTGGATCTAAGCGCTGTGACGCGAAGATTCCTATAGGCTGATGGTATCCCGTTTGGTGGTGAACACGAGGTATTTTCTCAAATGGCGGGAAATGGATGGGCGTGCCATGGGAACTGTCAGCAGTGAAAGTGAAGGTTATACGTAACACCAGTAGTAGATCTTGGTTTGACAGCCGACAATTTATGCTGTGCATCGATTGTTGAATTGCTTGCTTTCTTTTTGAATTTCTGGAAGTTACGAGCTCGATTATCCAGATTTTCCGCTGACGAAGCCCTGGAAAGCATAGTCCGGAAGGGGAGAATGGTGGATTGAACCTGAAGGGACCAAACCAAGAAAAAAGATATATAGAGAGAGAGACTTTAACGAGTTCCCTAGATATAATCGTGGATGTAACCTTATGTCAAATATTAAGACTATACTAAAAAGCACAAGCACTTAGCATTTGATTGGTTTCAAGCTCTACAGACGGTCATGAAAAACTGTCACATTGGGGGAGAAGGTCATGGTTAGTTCTAGTTAGTTACATATATTTTTAATTCTTTAATTAAGCGAATTAAAAGAATTTAAGTTAGATGAGGCTATATCAGTGTCTACTATTATAGTCACGGATAAAACAACCTATTTCTACCATGTTCGGCATTACAGACACGGATATCCGTGACTACAATTTATTAAAGTCACGGAAACTTGAAGTCCGGGAAATTCCGTGTCTTTAATTATAGTTACGGAAAATTTTAAGCCAATGAGCCTACATCCTGTCTATTATAATCAGGGGAAGATACGACCGATTTCGGCCATTTTGGAATTAGAGACACGGATATCAGTGGAGTGTGGCTATAAAAGCCCCGTTTATCAATTGGTGTATTCCTTTTACCTTGTAGAACCGTTCTCTGAACTGTCAGTAGTGTCAAGAACGGTTCTTAACATGAAAAAAAAGTCAAAAATCGTAAAAGGAACACTTATGGTGTCGTTCCGGGCGGTTCTGGAGCTTAAAAGGAATATAGCCAATTGCAGTAGGTAAAAATCAATGCGCCGTGCTAAAGAAAATGTTTTGTGTGTTTTAGGTATTGATGTTACAACATTTCAAGAACAAATTTAAAGACTCTTGATCCCGAGTCTTGCTTAGTACTTATTAATCCTTTATGTGTGCTATATTAGTGCTACATCTTGTTTGTTATTTGTTTGATTGTACCTGTTCGATCTTGCTCATTTTATAGTCTGATTATTTGTTTATTAAAACTTGTTCATTAGCAAAAATTGTTTTTGACTTTGACCCCACTGCCATAAAATTTTGACTAATCAGCAAGCGCAGCGAGAGAGAAAAGGAAAATACTGCTAGTGCCTTTTTTACCACAACAAGGCTGCTTCTAGTGGGTACATGCTTTAAGCTATATTGACGTCAGGAAAAGACTATTTCAATGGTTAGTATGCAGTTTTTTTTATAGGGACTTTAATTTTGGCTATTGGTAGTTCTAAAATTCGTTTTTTTCTGTCATTTGTCAAAAAACTGCGAGGGGCAAAGGAGCGCGGAGGCTTGTCGATTTTTTGTAACTTTTGGGGTTTATTTTCGCTAAAATTTAGTCAAAAAGCGCCGAAATGGCCCTAAATTTGCAATACGAAGCTATAGGCAAGGGGTTTGTGCAGCAGTATTATGCTTTGTTCGATGATCCCGCTCAAAGACCAAACTTGGTTAATATGTATAATGTAAGTCAAAACTAGTTGTTTTTTACCTATTTTCGGGGCTTATTAGGTAGCATGGGTTTGATTTTATGCGTGTATGTACATAAGGAAATATATGCATTTATGAATTGACCTTAATAGGTCATTATTGTGTGCTTTAGTTTTCTGAGATTCCCTAATAATCTTAGGTTATTATTACTGATATAATACATTTATTTGCGTTATATCTTTAATTACAATTTGAACACTATATTATTGTTAATTAATGCTAAATGGCTGGTAACTGTAAAGTGTCAGTGTTAAGGACTCCATGCCATGATCATCGAATTAATATGCAGTTAACTTGTTAAGGACAACATTTTTTAAGTTACCACTTTTGATGATTCTTTACCATAGGGAGGTTTTTGCTGATACCATATTGGACATTATTCTTTATAAATGCATTAACTTCGAAGTTATTTATCCTCTTCTCCAGTAATTTTTCTGGTAATTTTCTAGAAACCTGCGGCAACTCTGATTTTGACGAAATTTGGTATACGGGGTTTTTTGGGGCGCTGATCACGAATCTGAAAGAATTTTTTGGCGGAAACGTTTCGTTCTCGAGATATTCATCATCAAAGTTCAAATTTGAACTAAGCTTATTTTCACTATATTCCCCCTTCTTTTTGCACACAATTCTTGATTTAAAGCTAAAGTGTCACAAAATATTTGATTTTCACCTTTAAAAATCCCGTTTTTTAAAGTTTTTACATTATTTTTGCATTAAATTGCGTGGCTTTTCTTTGATAATGCGGCAACCATACATACACACACAGGGCTTCATAGCACACTGGGATTGAAATGATTCAAAGTATAGCTATGCAATATAATGCAAAAATAATGTAAAATACGTCAAAAAACGGGGTTTTAAAAGGTGAAAATCAAATATTGTGTGCCACTTTAGCTTTAAATCTAGAATTGTGTGCAAAAAGAGGGAATATTGTAAAAATAGGATTAGTTTAAATTTCAAGTCTGATGATAAATATCTCAAGAACGAAACGTTTCCGCCAAAAATTCTTTAGATTCGTGATCAGCGCCCCAAAAACCCCCGTATACCAAATTTCGTCAAAATCGGAGTTGCCGCAGGTTTCTAGAAAATAAACATTTTTATGATAGACTGTCACAAATGTAATTTTGTATTATACATTTTTTTGAACATTTAAAAGAGTCACATCTGCAAGTCCCAGGTAAAGTTTAAAACGTATGTGTTTTCACCCACCAAATTATTTCCAGCTGAAACTTGTTTTAATAATTTACAGGTTGAGTTATCTTTTATGACCTTTGAAGGAACACAGATTCAAGGTGCCCCAAAAATTATGGAAAAATTAAATGTGAGTATTTTATTGAAGTAGTACCTTAAGTTAGGAAACAATAAAGATGTAAAAAATTTAATTACTATGTGTAAATTGTATTTGTGTAATAGTTTGATATAGCGGTTTTCGCTATTATAAGAGATTTTGAAAAATTCTTTTTCAGGGCGTTTCTATAGGTCGATTATGACACAAATCTGTGTGCGCGTTTTCCAAAATCCATTTCTATAATTTATTATTAATAAAAACATATTTACGGGACGGTGGAGTGAACAGGGGTGCTGGGTGGGGACGAAACAGTAGAAATCCTACATTAAACGCCCAAAAACAGTATTTCACAGTACACAACCGCACTTTCTGTTTACAAAAATGTCCAAAAAATTGTTTAAAAAAATTAAAAAATAAATAATAGTACAACAATCCCGCCATGACTGTCACTGCATAAAAAAGAAGAGTTTGCAATAGAACTGTAAATGTCTTGCGATGTTGCCAAATAAAGTGAGAAAGTGTCAATAGCTTAAAAAGAAGGAAGATACAGGACAAAATTCATATGAAAAATTAAGTTATTCCTTCTTCCTATTATAATTTGTAGAGAAAAAGGAAAATACCTAAACATAAAGAAGGAGGCATTTCTACAAAAAATACCATTGTTTCTCATGGAAATGGTGGATAATCCCCGAAATAGGCTTGGTGTTAATTCTTCATAAGAGGTTTGGCAACGCTGCTTCTATCAAGACTGTCATTTTCATAATGACGAACTTCATGTTATCAGCTGACTAAAATGAATGGGCCTATTTTCCTTCTTTAATTAATGGCGGACGAGATATCTCATATGTGTGGGATAGTTTTTGAAAAATTTAATACTTTTCAAAATTAATTTACATTTTCATGTGCCCCGAGTGCAGTGTCTTAATATTTTCTTGTGTTTGACGTTGGATTTATACTGTTTTGTCCCCACCCAGCACCCCTGTTCACTCCACCGTCCCGTAAATATGTTTTTATTAATAATAAATTATAGAAATGGATTTTGGAAAACGCGCACACAGATTTGTGTCATAATCGACCTATAGAAATGCCCTGAAAAAGAATTTTTCGAAAATCTCTTATAATAGCGAAAACCGCTATATCGAACTATTACCAAAAATTTAATTACTATGTGTAAATTGTATTTAAATAAATAAAAATTAGCATGTATTAAATGAATGATTAGACATACCAAATAAAAATATTTAAATGATAAGAAGATAATGTTTACCCATTAGGTGAAGTTAAAGACATAAAAATGATTATTTTTTTTTGTTTTCCCAGCAGAAATCTTGTTTTTTTTCAATACAATAAATTAAATTCCTTATAAGTTCATGTTTTTCTATTTAAAATTTCAACCCAATTTAAAAATAATTGTTTTTGTTGTTTTAGAGTTTAACATTTCAAAAATCAATAGGATAATAACAGCTGTAGATTCTCAACCAATGTTCGATGGTGGAGTTTTAATAAATGTTTTAGGGAGGTTACAGGTAAATATTGTTTTTTTTTAAATTTATTGTTGGTAAACACATTTATTTGTTTAACGACCTTGAAGTAAATAAAGATTTTACTTTATTATACCTTATTTTTGTTTACACACTAGTGTAATGTAGTGTTTATGTAAATTGGTGAAATTTTGAAATGTGTAGTTTGTGAATTAAATTGTTGTTAAAGGAGCCAAGGATTCCTTCCTTGAAGCCTGTTACTTTACTTTTAAACCAGTTCTTACAAGAGTATATAGAATTTTTTTCACAACCTATGCCACTCACTAGTTATTGTAGTAATAATGTATATCTTACTTGCTCAGACTGACGAAGACTTGCCCCACGCCTACGTGCAAACGTTCGTGTTGAAACCAATCGAGGGGAGCTTCTTCGTGCAACACGACGTCTTCCGATTGGTGCTGCACGATACGATTTAGCCCTGCAGCAGTATGTGTTGTTTTTTCATCTATTGCTGTTGTCGTGCTTGCAGCTAACTTTAACTCGATTTTCTTCTTCAAGGTGTCTTGAAATGAAACAAGCTTTTGGTGTTAGACCAAGTCTTATTTGTCGGGAAAAAGCTTTTGGATATAGGAGGTAGCTGGGTACAGAATATGCGGAAAAAAGTTGTTTTTTTGGGTTTGCTTCTGCCTAGAAAAACATCCAAGTATTAAAAGCGAATCTTCGATTTGTATTTGTTTTTTCTGAATTTCAAATTTTATAGAGAAATACCAAATTGTACAAAATTATTACCATTTTTCAAAAAACTATATCCAGTTGAAATTTTTTTCACTCTACAATTTTTTTTGTAAGATTTTCAGATGCCTCTATCATAAAAAGGAAAATATATGCAAATTTGATTATCTTTACGAAAAAATACAGATAGAGGAATTGCTTTTGGCCCTTAGATTTTTCTGGGGAAGCAGACCAAATATTTTTTTTGCCAATTCCATTTTTTTTCACTAGGGTCGCGACATTCGGCCATATTGCTTTGACGTGTTATGACGTCACATCTCTCATTTTTCGGCCATATTGTTCAGTCCCGGAGATATACAGTTTATTGTGATTAGTAGAACAACCGTTTACACAACAGTTTTTAATTATTATTAAGTTGTAAATTCTTTTACTTTAAATACAAAACATTTGGAATTACATCCTTCAACAAATATCACTTCCAAAACAATGCAAAATAAAATGCGCAAATTCTAGACGCCACTAGTTTGATCATGAGCTTTGATTTTACCCAGTCTTGCCAACTTTTCTCCGTGGAGTGCCGTTCCTTGCGTCCCCGACCTCGAACCGCCTAAAAGTTGAGGATGTGTCGCGACCTTATTAATATAAACTAACCTTGCAGAAACATCAGTTTTCATAAGGAGTGTTTAATTTGGCTCGGCCCTACACGTTCAACAGCTATTCTTTCCTGACAGATAAGACTTGGTCCAGAAGTACTTGGTAAAAGTTTTTAAATGCTATACAAAAAAAAATGTTCAGTTTTTGCCTGAACTTTTCTAACAAAAAGAACGGAGGGAATTTTTCTTTTTTCTTTATGCAAATGTGTTTACTTTTGTGTGCTATTTAACATTATTAATTTTGGAATGGACTGCTATATAACATCCTAATTCCTAATAAATATGGCGTTGGATGAGAGTAACACATACAGGCAGGTCCACGCTACTAGAAACATAGACAGGGAACTGATGAATTTACTACTGTCCGCATCGATACTTTGAGCTAATAATATTTTTAATTCGAAATTAAATCTTTAAATACATTCCACATTTATCGCATCGTTTTTGCCAGTTTTGTTTACCTTCCGCTCAAGTCAGGCGAATGTAAGTCAATTCGCCTAAGTGTTTCCCAAGGAAGATAAACTTTTAATAAGGGCGCCTCGATTTTTTATATTTGTCCGAAAATATAGGTTATGTTTGTGACGTCACTTTTTTTTATCTTTGGACAATCCACGAAGGCTGAAAGCCTAAATACCAACGTACCATGGATGTCTTAAGCAAGGTAAGAGGAGGTTTGTTAACACGGGACTTAAAAACTTGAAGATTTGGCGGAGAAGGAAAGACCTCCGCTGCCAGTAGATTCCACAGTCTAGAAATTCTAGGGATAAAAGAACGAACGAAATAGGAAGTTCGGGGCCTGTCCAATTGAACTGTATAGGGATGCATACGCGCGGCACCACGAGTTTCTCTATTGGGAGCTGCAAGACGAGGGACTATACTGGATAATTCGTCGGAGCAGAAGCCGTAAAAGTATCTATAGAAGAGCGATAGATCTCCCACAACTCGACGATGGGCAAGAGAAGGAAGTCTTTGAGTAAATAAAGGATTATTAATAAGACGAACAGCCCTTCTTTGAATGGCATCAAGAATGCTGAGGGTTGTAGGGGATGCCATTCCCCAGACATGAGAACAATATTCCAGAGAGGGTCGAATTTGGGACACATACAACGTGTATAAATTGGAAGGAGAAAAATACTTTTTGGCTCGGAAAAGAAATCCAAGCTTTTTGAAGCTGCGGTGGCTATAGATACAATGGGTTTATGCCAGTTAAGGTTATTTTCAAATGTGACGCCCACAAGGTTAAATGTGTTCCCGCTCTGCAAAAACCTGGCCACTCATAAGCAAAGGATGAGTGTTTGATGATTTTTTTTCGCGACAAGGAACATAATTGTGTTTTGGATGCATTAAATTGAACGAGATTTTTGGCGCCCCAATCCAATATCAAATTGAGATCCTGTGAAAGAGATATCTGCATCGCCCTGCGTTTGCTTTCCAAGTCGGGTTGAGAGATTGGTTTGGGAACCTGAAAAGTGGAGTGAAGGGTACTACCGTCAGCATAACTATGAATTGGATTGGTTGTGGAAGAAAGAAGGTCGTTGATGTGAAGAAGAAACAAAGTTGGTGCTAGTACTGAACCCTGTGGCACTCCAGCATTAATTTCGTGGAAGCTTGAAGAATGGCCATCAACAATTACTGATATACGACGATTAGAAAGATAACTGGAGAGCCAAGAGCAGAGTTTAGTTGGAAGACCGTAGGAGGGAAGTTTATTGAGAAGTGAGTTAATGGATTTCTCCATTACTTTACAAAGCATTGAAAGGAGTGAAATGGGTCTATAGTTGGATGGAAGAGATTTAGATCCTTTCTTGGGAATAGGCTGGACACGTGCAGCTCTCCAGCTGTCTGGAAAAATACCCGTGTCATAAGAAATCCGAAAGAGCCTGGTTAAAATAGATGCAAGTTCAGGAACACATTTTTTTAAAACGATTGCTGGTATTCAATCTAGCACAGACGATTTCTTGGTGTTAAGAGAAGAAAGGATACGCTTAATGGGTTTTACCTTAAAAATAATATTGGGCATTTTGTGAGGAACTGGGGGAACAGTTGAAATTGGATGATTGACAGGTGGATGAAGGGTTGAATTGGCAGCAAATTGTTTAGCAAATAGTTCGGCCTTTCCTTTAGATGTAGAAATAATTTCATCTTCCAAAGTAAGTGGTGGAAAAGAACTGGTACAGAAATTTCTACTGATGTTTTTGGCAAAGGACCAGAAGGATTTGCTGCCATTTGAGCAAGAAAGTACTTTTTTATACGGTTATCAAAGGAGTCTTTGGCTTCTGACTAGGATCCTGTAGAAACTTCTTGTGCATGTGAGCCTGAACTTTTAAAATTCTAGCTTTGTCACATGTTTTAGTGAACCAAGGTTGATGATTAGAGGGTTTGATGGTTTTCTTGGTATGAGGTACATGGGTTTCAACGCCCAATAGAATTGACTCGGTCAGTTGGTTACAGATTTCGGAAGGATCCTGGGAAGAAAAGCAGATAGTGTCCCAAGGGTACGTGGCGAAAAAGTCCCTAAGGCCATTTTGCCATATTATTTTTTTAACTGACAAAATAAACCAATACTTGCAAATCATAAAATAAAATCACTAAAAAAAAAATTGTATCTTACCCTTAATAACGATTTAAACGTAAATTCCCTGTAAAAAAATATCCAAAGGTCAGTGATCCCTGTTTACAGGTTTTAAAATTCTCTGTAACTGCAGTACTAATAACTACTCAATTCAACTATAAACAGTAAAAACTAAACATATATAAAAGTCCAATGACTAAAAAGCAAAAAATTAACACCAAAACCTCGAAAAAACCTTCCAGTACGATTGTAAACAAAGAATTACGGGAAAAGATTACGTCACAAAATTTAGCGAACATAGGCTTAAATCAAGATTGTTTGACTAGGTAAGGTTGCCTCGTAAGCCTTGCAACATGGCGGACCATACGTCACATATGTATTTTGCTCATTATTTAATGAAGTTTTTAACAGTGTAGTTTGTGTTTTTGTCAATATTAAAGAAATACTTTTAAATACTGTTAATTCCAGTTGTTACCGTAACTCCTTTATTTCCTATTAATAAATTATTTAACAATGATTATTCTAGCCGATTTTTAAATATTGTATATCGCGCTCTTTCGCCCTCATAGTATTATCCGTCTAGACATCCTTGTTTGCTATGTTGGCGCCAAGGAACCAGCAGTGCGGTACATATGTGACGTAATGAGGCAACCTTACCTAGTCAAACGATCTTGGGCTTAAATGGGATCGATTATTAAAAAGATAATTTTCCTTGAGTGTTTCCTATGTTTCTACTACAGTGGATCCTGTCTGTATATTTTTATTGGTTTTACTTTAAGTTTCAACCAATACTTCACCCTAAACTTATTTATTTTTGTATTTTCAGGCTGACGAGGACCCACCACACGCTTTCTCTCAAGTTTTCGTTCTAAAACCCTCTAGGAAATTCATTTTTCGTTCAACACGACATATTCCGATTGGGCATCCACGACTCCGCCTAATTTTTAAATTTTCACTATATAATTTTGCTTAAAAATGTCACACTTAAAGGAAACCAACGTTTTATATACGACTGCATATTTTTTTTACGATAATAAACGATTATGGTGACGATACGACGGAAAATTGTGAAAGTGCGTCATTTTTAAACAGTTTCTCTTTTCAGCTCTTTTTTAATTCATACTTAAGCTAAAACATCATGTTTTGTTATGTCAAAATCACAATTGTTTTTCCATTATATTGCTTTTGTAATGTTTCATGAATTTAAATATTATAACATATTTTCCAAATTCGTGTTTTTGTGTTTTATAATTCCTTTCCTTAGATTTATTTCAGGTCTAAGAATAAAAACTCTTTTATTTTTTTACACTGGCAACAGCGCATTGACAAGAGTACCCGGATCACAAAGTTACGATACGATAGAACTGGCTGTCGTTGTGGTAATTAATTTTTTTATTTTTTATTTTTGGACAAATCACGAAGGCTAAAAGCCTAAATACTAACGTACCGTGGGTGTCTTAAGCGAGGTAAGAGGGAGTTTGTTGACACGGGACTTAAATACTTGAAGATTTGGGGCGGAAGGAAAGACCTCCACGGGCAGCAGGTTCCACATTCTAGAAACTCCAGGGATAAAAGAACGAACAAAGTGGGGGGCCTGTCCAATTGGACTGTATAGGGATGAATACGCGCGGCACCACGAGTTTCTCTGTTGAGAACCGTGAGTGAAGGAACTATACTGGACAATTCCTCACAGCAGAAGCTATGGAAGTACCTATAAAGAGCGATAAATCCTTCACAGCCCGACGATGTGCAAGAGAGGGAAGCCTTTCTGTAAGTGAAGGATCATTAATGAGACGAATAGCTCTTCTTTAAATAGAATCAAGAATGCTTAGGGTTGTGGGTGACGCCATGCCCCAGATATGAGAACAATATTCCAAGGGAGGACGGATTTGGGACACATATAAAGTGTATAAATTAGAAGGGAAAAAATACTTTTTGGTTTTTGAAGCTGTCGTGGCTATTGATACAATGTGTTTATGCCAGTTAAGGTTCAAATGTGACGCCCACAAGATAGAAGGCGTCTTTGTTATGCAAAACTTGGCCGCTCATAAGTAGGGGATGAGTAATTCATGACTCTTTTCGTGAAAAGGAACATGATTGTGTTTTGGATGCATTAAAATGGACGAGATTTTTGGCTCCCCAATCCAATATTAAATTAAGATCCTGTGAAAGAAATATCTGCATTGCTCTGCATTTGTTTTCCATATCAGGTTTAGTGATGGGTTTAAGAACTTGAACACTGGAGTGAAGGGTACTATCGTCGGCGAAACTATGAATGGAATTAGTCGTGGACGAGAGAAGGTCGTTGATGTGAAAAAGAAACAATGTTGGTGCCACAACTGAGCCCTGAGGGACTCCAACATTTACTTGGTGAAAGCTTGAAGAATGGCCGTCCACCATAACTGATATACGTCGATCAAAAAGAGCAATAGGGAGCCAAGTACAGAGTTTAGTTGAAAGACCATAGGAGGGAAGTTTATTAAGAAGTGCGGCATGCCAGACCTGGACAAAAGCTTTGGATATATCAAGAGCAACGATCTGGGACTCACCTAGAAACTCAAGAGACTTATTCCAGCAGTGTGATACGAAGGAAAAAAGATCTGCTGTAGATCTGTTGTGGCGTAATCCATACTGCCTGTCATGCAAAATTTTGTGTTTTCAAAATACTTAAGAATTTTTATTTATTTATTAATTAATAACACAGGCCCACAAAAAAAAAAGAAGTGGTCAGCACTTTTGACCAGGTCTACATACCTTTATGTATTTTGGCGCAATGAATCCGAATCTTAAGTCAGTTTTGCCCGTGCACCTCCAAATTTTTTAGTAAATTGCAAAAAAAAACAAAAATTGTCAAAATTTTGCAATTTTTTAAGAACAAAATTTGTTAAAAAGAAAAATATAAGGGTAGATTCTGCTATTAAAAATATTTAAAAAGTTCATATAAACATGGATCCGCAAATTTCTTGTTCTCAAGATACAGGGTGTTAAACTTGTAAAAAAATGTTTTTTTTTAATATCCTAAATATTCTTTTTCCATTTTTATTTAAATTTGGCAATGGTATTTATGGCATTAAAGGGGTAGTTTGTCACTAATTTAATTACATTTAATAAGTCCAGTGGCGTCTCGAGCGGCTACTAAAGGAATATTTCTAACATCATAGGCGCAATTTGCTTCGGTTTTTAGGGGGCTGGAGTCAGGTAGTCCCGAAAGGTAGGAGCTTCGAGACTTTGCAAAAAAATTAGGAAAAGATAAAGGTATTTATTTGTCATTACTGCCATAAAAATGACCTACAGTTAGGTAAAAGTGGCACTATTGACATAAAAATCGCTTTTAGGTTTTAGTAACATAAGTTTCTGGCTTGGATACTGGGAATTTTGGGAGGGGCTAATTTTGTCTAATTTCCTTTTGGTGGGGCTAAGCCCCCCCAAATTGCGCCTATGTCTAACAAAAAACGGTACGCCACTGACTATGTAAAATTTTTGCTTCCTTTAGATAAGCAAATAAAAATACAGTTTAAGTTTAAGAGAACGAAAAATTTGCGGACGCATGTTTATATAAATTTTTTAAAATATTTTGAATATTTTATATTATAGAAACTTCTAGATCTGTACAAGATGGCGACTGCAGATTTTGACGACGTTTCATCTTTGTTAAACCATTATCAATTAAGTGTTAAAAAACTAAAATTAAATCACTTGACACAAGAAAGTAGAAAAAAAACATATTTATACTACTCACTTTATTTAGTTGCAAATGCAAAACATAAACTAAAAAAAAACATCACAAACTTAACAACTTACACGTATATAGAAATATTTACAGTACCTTAAAAATAATTACTGTGGATATTAAGTACTGTTAGATTAAGTACAGCCATTAATTTTGTATGCTACCAAATATACAAGGTGCAATATTTTTAACTGAACATTTTTTTAAATCGGAAACTAAGCACCACTTTTAACAAAATATCTCATTCTTAATAAATTTTGGTGTATAGGTACTAATATAACTAGTGTTTTAAGGTAAAATAAAATATACAGGGTACTCAAAAATTAAATATGATATTTTGAAAAATGTATCTCTAATTTCAAATTAGTTTAATATTAAAGCAAGGTAGATATATGACTTTGCAATCTAATATATTTAAATGTTTGTAGCCAAACAGACACCCTGTATAATTTTACCATTTTATAAAAATATATTTACAAGAAAAATAAGCACATTAGCAGCTGCCTGAAGTCCATTACAATTATGAGAATTTAGTGAAATTTGTGAAAAAAAATGATATATTATTGTTTGTTAGTTAGTATGTGTTAACTTTTCTGTACTACATATAAAATAATTTTATTGTTAAACGTGTAAAATAAATAATTATTGTGTAAAACAGCTAAAAAAATACTTTATATTTTAAGTTTATATAAAATTACATAACCCAGTGAATAAGTAGTCTATCTTCGGTAAAACTAACCATTATCTTTAGTCTAAGACCAAAAATTATGGCACATCTTCATAAGTATCTTTGGTTTTGATAACATTAATTTATGCACTTTTAAAAAATATTTATTTAAACAATGTTTTTATGGTCAAATTACTTGATACTTGAAAAACATGATAGTTCTCGTTAAAACGCAACTAACAGCACCGTACAAATAACTTCTAGTAAAGTCACTCTGCTATCAGTGTGAACACGCCCGAGGATATCCGATGACGGTTGTCCCTTGCATCTCGTCCCAACTGCAGACTGATGGGATTTATTTATGCGCTGTGTACACGGACGGCGCTTATCGGCGAAAGCTACAGCTTAAAGTGAAGACGTTGTCGGCAGCACTTTGATGTTAACAGTTGCATGTTTTGCAAGTATGAAACTACCATGAGTTATTTGTACGGTGCTAGTCGTTGGTACTACAGTATGTACAACTCATATTTGACATATAATTAGGCATTAAGCTGAATTTATAAATTGACGTGTCCGTTACCGATCGCTGGAAAGTATAAATTGACAAATGAAAAGTTGTTGTGTCATCCCCTAACTGAAAACGTCAAATGGCAAACGGAAACAGAAAAGTCATTCTATAAATACAGCTTTAAACTTAAAAATGTGCAAAATCCTAAACTCTATGGTCTCGAAATTTGCGGCAACTAAGATTTTGGCCATTTTTATCATACAGGGTTTTTTCAGGCGCTGATCACGAATTTGAATTTTTAGTCGGAAACGTTTCGTTTTTGAGATATACATCATCAAAGTGAATCTTTAGAATTTTATGAAAAAAAGGAGTAAAATAAATTTAAAAAAACGCGGTTTTAAAAGGTGTAATTCAAATATTAAATGCCAATTTAGCTTTAAATCAAGAATTTTCCGCAAAAGAAAAGCACATACGGGGTGTTGCATCGCCGGGCGGGACATAGGAAATCCATGTAATGGGGTCAATTATTAGCTCCCCTAATTATTTTAGAGAAAAATTCTATTAAAGTTTATTGAAGGGCATGCAAATCTACGTCCATGGTAAAAACTTTAGATTTTTCGGTTAACCGTTTGCTGGTTAGATGCTAATATATTTTTAAAATTGTTACATTATTATTATCGCCTCATATTTATGACCAACAATAAAAATACCAGTTAGCGTGACATTACGTTGTTATTTTGAAATTTAGTGCTTTATTATTATCAAAAAATCGTACTAACTGGTATTTTTATTATTGTTCATAAATATGTGGCGATAATAATGTAACAATTTTTAAAAATATATTAGCATCTAACTAGCAAATGGGTTAACCGAAAAATCTAAAGTTTTTACCATGGACGTAGATTTGCATGCTCTTCAATAAACTTCAATAGAATTTTTCTCTAAAATAATTAGGGAGCCAATAATTGACCCCATTAAAAATTACATGGGATTTCCTATGTCCCGCCCGGCGATGCAACACCCGGTATAGTGAAAATAATGTAGTTTGAAGTGAGTTTGTTGAGTATCACAAAAACCAAAAGTTTTTGAATAATAAGATTCGAGATCAGCGTCCCAAAAATCCTCATTTATATGTATGTAGCAAAAATGTTAAGATGGAGTTAACGCAACTTTTGACTATTACCCAAATTTAAAAGGATGGATTAAAAAAATAGGTTGCCTATAGATTCGTGAATCGATTTCCGACATTGGCCCACAGACGCTCAGACAAATCATAGCATTGGTTTGGTATAAAGAAACTATAAAGAATTTATTATTATTATAAATTAAAAAAAATCTCAAATTTTATAGTATAATCTGATTAGCAAATGTTTCTGAAATATAAGTCTATACAAACTGGATTGGCGCGAACCGATCATGAGATCTGTTCTTAAGTCTATGGGGGACCATCAACCGGCAACAAAGGATGATTTCCTGAGGCTCCTTACGTACTATAGTAACCATTCTTCATTTGACGTACAAGATGACAGGAAAAGATAATTCCTAAAAGCTGTAAAAAAATGTGTAAGAGATTATTCGCAACAGGAAAATGTTAGACGGTAATTTTAAACACAGTATAATACACAACTGTTTTTCTAGCTATAAAATGACATATTATTCTGCTATTCCTATATGTAGAGGAAACCTGCTTGTTTAATGTATTTCTGACTTAATCCTGTTTTCGCCAGAAAGTGACTTACAGGGTGATCATTCTTAATCATAAGTAGAGGATGAGTATTTGATGACTCTTCGCGACAAGGAACATCATTGTGTTTTAGATGCATCAAAATGGATGAGATTTTGGCGCCCCAATCCAATATTAAATTAAGATCCTGCAAAAGAGATATCTGTATCGCTCTGCGTTTGTTTTCCAAATCAGGTTTACTGATGGGTTTAGGAACCTGAAAACTGGAGTGAAGGGTACTATCGTCGGCGAAACCATGAATGGAATTAGTTGTGGACGAGAGACGGTCGTTGATGTGAAGAAGAAACAATGTTGGTGCCAGAACTGAGCCCTGCGGCACTCCAGCATTTACTTGGTGAAAGCTTGAAGAATGGCCATCCACAATAACTGATATACGTCGATCAGATAGATAACTAGAGAGCCAAGTACAGAGTTTAGTTGAAAGACCATAGGAGGGAAGTTTATTAAGAAGTGCGGCATGCCAAACCTGGTCAAAAGCTTTGGATATATCAAGAGCAACGATCTGGAACTCACCTAGAAACTCAAGAGACCTATTCCAGCAGTGTGATACGACGGAAAGAAGATCTGCTGTAGATCTTTTGTGGCGAAATCCATACTCCAATCATGCAAAATTTTGTGTTTTTCTAAATACTTAAGAATATGTGAATTAATGAATTTTTCCATTACTTTACAAAGAACTGAGAGAATTGAAATTGGTCTATAGTTAGATGGAAGAGATTTAGATCCTTTCTTGGGAATAGGTTGAACACGTGCAGCTTTCCAGTTCTCCGGAAAGATACCTGTGTTGTAAGAAATTCGAAAGAGCCGAGTTAAGATTGGTGCAATTTCTGGAGCACATTTTTTTAAAACAACTGCTGGTATGCCGTCTAGCCCAGACGATTTCTTGGTGTTAAGGGAAGAAAGGATACGCTTAATGTGTTTTACCTTAAAAATAATATCGGGCATTTTATGAGGAACTGGGGTAACCGCTGGGATTGGATGATTTACGGGAGGGTCATGGGTTGAATTGGCATGGAAATTCCCGAGGATGACCATATTTCCGAAACTATTAAAAATTGGATATATCACATGTGGACTTCTTTAAAGCTCTTTAAAAGATTTTTGGTATGGTGGCTTAGTATACAGGGTATTCCATTTTAATAGTACATTTTTTGTAATAAATCGAAAACTCGATGTTTTTTTGTTGGCAGCACGTTAATCAGCGGCAAAAGTACTACAAGTTTACTAATTTAACCGACTTTGTATCTCCAATAATAAGGAAGTTAGAGTCAAATTTTCTTGCTTAACGCATTCGTCAGAGTGGTTCAAACCGTATTCGAAAATGACAATATAAATATTAGAATCAAGAAAACGTAGTTTTTCAAACCGTTGCGACACAGGCCAATAAGCTTTAAGGTTATGATTATGATTTTTATTTTTAGGGTAATATGTACCTTATTTTACACCGAATATAAAATTTTTTCACTTGCCATTTACACTCATGTTAAAAGTTTACAAAAAATTACCGAAAAAAGTTTTTAATGAGTTCAATGCATATGCCTGCCCCACAAGGATAACTATATTGTTTTTAAACCATTGTCCGAGATGTACTCAAACACGGTTAAATACGTGACGTATATGACGTCACTGTTTAATAAGAAAATGTAATGTTTTAAAATGTTTTGAACCGTATAAACAACAAAAAATGGCTTAGCAATAGTGCCGACTTTAAAGCTAGTTCATACAGACGCGAAAAGCGAATTGCGAAACGCGAATTTCATTCTCATTGGTCAATTTCACATAAAATTAAAGGCGGGTAATTCAAAACAAAGATAGTTTAAAGATGTTGCGAATTCGCAAAATTTAAAATCTAGTGGGCGGGAAACTTGAGATCATTTTAATTTCTGGCGAATATTTGCGTGTGCACATGCGTAGAAACAAGAGGTTATTTGTCATATGTCATTTCAAAAACAATTTTGTTATTTTAATTTTTATGTTTTACCCATCTATTATTGATCTGAAATACCTTAGAAACGGAATTTGTTATGATAGCAATACATACCTGCTATCACACCTAGGGCATTATAAGCGGGCATTATGATAATGCCCGCTTATAATGCCCTAATGCGCTAATATGGAAATTTTATTGCTTATCCAATTTTATTTCTCTCACAATAAAGATCAAGTTTATACAAACATATGTATTAAAATAAAATCAATAACTTACCAGTTCCTGAAAATATGCCATTAAAACGGTTTCGGTTATTTGAAGAATTGCGTTCGCATCTTTCAAAATACCAAATATGCCATACTACCGATCAAACTGTTGCCTTGATTTAACTGGCAAAAGATTTTCGGTCGCTTTTATGGCCTTTTCTCTTATATTTTGTGGAATTTCTTCCATTTTGAGCAAATTGTTAAAAAAAAATGCCAACTGACTAACTGATAGAATCATCAAAGTCAAACTTAACACCAGTCATTATCTACTTACATATACAGGTACAGGTGCAACTTATTTTTTATATTGCGAATAAATAATGTAATTAGTCATTGAAAAACTCTTTTTGGGTAAAACATAAAGCATTGTATGCACCACGGGCTTTACTGGACTATAATGCCCATCAGGTCGAAATCTATTTCGACTTTCAGGCCATTATAGTCCTAGTAACGCCCTTGATACATAAATAGCTATTATGTCATTCTCTTAGCTGTTTGGAACGTTATTTTTGTGTTAATTTTCTGAAGTATTTTGTGTTTTTTGATTTAAATTTTAAATTTATATTAACTTTTCATTTATAATCAATTTGCAGCGTTTCTACGTCTTAGTTGCCAAATAAATGTGCTATTTTCTTTATTCATTACACCAGATAAATGTTATATTATTAAAAGGGAAAACAAAGAAAATCTCAAAAGAACCCAAGCGTAGCTTCACCACTGAAATAAAAACAATATAGAAATTTGTAGGTTATGTTGTTGTCTAGAATTTCGGCGAATTTCGCAGCTGTATGAACATGACAAAATAATTAATAGTTTAAAAACTAAAAAACACGCTTTTATATGCAACCGAACTAAAAATTAGAAAATAATTTTTCATTAAAAAAATATTGTCATTTCATAGTAAAAAGCGTGGGGTGCATTTTACTATTTTTTCATAACTTTTCCATCATAGATATTTGCAAATATAATAATTATAACATTTAATATATTTATCACCCCACGCTTTTACTATGAAATGACAATATTTTTTTTAATGAAAAATTATTTTCTAATTTTTAGTTCGGTTGCATATAAAAGCGTGTTTTTTAGTTTTTTAAACTATTAATTATTTTTCATTTTTTAGTTTCTGCTACTCTTGACAAAATGGCGAAAAATTTTTTAATGAACAAGAGTGGCAAATTTTAAAATTTTTTCCAACAGATTGCAACTCACTAAAAAATTTCTTCTTCATTAAGTAGCAAAGTTTGAAATTTTGCCAACAGATGGCAATCCAGGCAATGTTTGGACCGTTGCCAATATATTGCAAACCCACTAAAAATTTCTTCTTCATTTAATAGCAAAGTTTGAAATGTTGCCAACAGATGGCAACCTAGGTGTTGTTTTTATAATATAATGGAATTTTTTTTCCTGGCGATCCAAAAAAGATAACGGGATACTGTTTGCAGATTATTGCATTGTCATGTTTCCTTAATACGTGTGCAAAGTTTCAAAGAAATCGAATAGCTGGAAGTTGGTTAAAATTAGGCTCAAAGATTCCGTTACATAGCCAGATAGTTACAACCCAAGTTAATAAAAGCGTGTTAAAAAAGGCTTTTCAACCTTCCAACTACGAACAAAAACACTCTTGTAGCACTCTTAGATGTCATGAATTCCCCTGTGGTCTTTGGAGGTGTTTATCTGCGCCTTCAGCAATCGATTCCCGAAAAAGGTTTTAAAACACGAGGTACACCACAGCCTTCTTAAATTCTAAGCCGTGAAGGAGAAATCTGGCAACACAGTAGGAATGTCAAGTAATGTTTAGAAGTAAACAGAAACAAGTTCAAACGATTGCCTAAAAGGTTTTTTCTGTTTTTAAAGATAAATCGTAGCGTGTATTTATTATATAAAGAAAAAATAAGTAATTAATTGTTATATTTAAAAAATAGGACCAGTGGCAATATGTCAATCGTTGTTTCCACGTTTAAATGTGCGCGTATAGTTGGTGCGTACGGCATACATTATGGCACGAACGTGTTGCGTTTCGGACTGCAAAACGAATTACCCAAGTTATATTAAAACAGAGGGTTATTAAACAACATTTTATTTCCCCATAAACGATGAAATTAGGAAAGCCCGGTTGTGCGCTATTGACCGGATAAGTGTTTTTTAATTAAAAGTAAAAGTAGTACCTATACGGTAAATGGACAAATATATTTTACGGGCTTAATTAACTTAACTTAACTTAACTTAACTTAACAAACTTAATTAACTAAGTGTGTTTTTAAAAAATTGGTTTTATTTTATATCAATAGTGTGTATAGTTCACCAAAAACAATTATTTACACCAAGGACTATCCTAAGAACTATATCAACTAATGCGCTTAACACGTTCGCTACCGAGGGTCATTTTGTGTTTCGACCCCATTAACCACTTTATTATTTTTTGTAAAATTACTTTATTTTGATGTTTATTGAAGTGCTAATTAGTTGTAGTGTTGGAATTCAACATATTTGAGTGTTTATTTAACCCGACTCATATATGAGTCGGTGGTCCATTTTATTACATTTTTTTTAAATAGACCTGGTTCACATGCGAGTCGTAAATAAAAGTTACTTTCACTAGATATAGGTATTTACTAACAGTATATAGGTACATTTTTGATATCAAAAATCGTTAATAAAAAGAAAATAATTTTAAGAATCTAAAAAACTAAACTAAAATCTAAAAAAAAATATATTTCTTGTACAAAATTTTTGGCAAAAGACTACATAATTTTTTTTCTAAATAGCTAAAAAAATAACTAAAAAAAAATTGCTTTTATGATATCTTTGACATAAAAAACTAAACAAAAATATATTCTAAATATCCAAAAATGAACTAAAATAAATACTATACTTATACTAAATGCTACACCCAGACCACCTGACACACATACGAGCCGAAGCATTACACAGACCGTGTTTTAAAACAAAACCTCTACAGAAAACCCCGAATTTTTAAACTCGCATATAGTATTATAATGTAGCCGGCTCACATTTGAGCCGGCGGTCTATTTTAAAAATACTGGCTCATATATGAGCCGCTTGGTAGCGAACGTGTTAAATATCCTGGTAAGTTCACCAAAAAATATTATTTATATAGATATTCTGAAAGTTATTTACCTAAGGCGGTTTTAGGGTAAATATAGTGGAAAACCTAATTTAAAGCGCATCTTATGTAATACGCTATATTATTAAGCTTTTATATTTATAACTAAACACACATGCTTTTAATTCATTTTAAAAAAAGCTACATAGGTCTGTTCGCAAAAAATGCATAAAGCGGGGTAGAAAACATCATAACAATTTGAAATTTTTAAATCCTTACCAACAAATTTGTATAAGGCAGAAAAGTTCCTGATAAGTTTTGCACACACATTATTGCTTTTAGGGCAACTATAGTATTTGAAATTATACCTATATGTTGTCTAAAATATCAAAAAAAAATTAATACCTATATTTTGTTTAAAACACTTAAAAAATTAATTATATTTAGCATGTAATCTATTAGGAACTAATTTCAATATTCCTACAGTGTTGTTTGCAACGTTGCCTTTCTTACTTCACGGCTCAGAGTTTAACAAAGCTGTGGGTACACCTAACGAAGGCCAACAAGGAAGTCCATGTCACCTTTGATTGCCTTAGTTTACTGTTATGCAAGAAAAATGTAGATGGGGTTGTTACCTGAATAACAGCGAGTCCTATTGCCCAGCCACCGATTTGGACAGCATGCTTTTTTATGTAGTTTCCAAAAGCCGTTTTGCATCCAGTCTCATAGGGACGCACGGTGGATGGATTTGGTGTTGGAGTGGTAGTGTTATTATTGGTATCCTCGTTTAGTGCTTCTTGGCCACTTACATCACGTCTTCTCCTTCTGAGGGATAATGGCATATTTACTCGGTTGGTTTCATTGGCAGGTGGTGTAATTTCAGTCGCATTAGTAGCAGCGGTTTCTAAAGGTAAATAAAAGAATTAGAAATACAGTGTGGTTCATTAAATATGCAACAAATGGAAAACTTTTTATTTGCAATTTGTCAGAAAATTTTATTCTTCATAAAAGTTGGTGCATGGTTCGAAACTGTTTTAACAGTAGTTAGTTTTATTAAAAGTTAAATTATGTACAGAGTAGGTTAAAAAAAGCAAAAACCGCTTTAGAGTAAAGTACCCTTATTTTTAAAAATACAACAAAATGTTAAATAAAAAGTTATTTAGAATGAAAAGTTATGCCCAAACACCAAGTCATGGCTTCCTATTTAACTTTTAAAGATTTTTCGGAAAATTTTGAATTAACCCTGTATGATACAGATTTTTATTATTCTGATTTAATATTTCTTTAAAGTAGTTCCAACCAACTGACTTTTAAAAAATTTAATCAAATCAAAGCGAATTTGTAAAATTGAACTGCATTTATATATTTTTTGGCTAATCGCTAACTTCAAGTTTGTTGCAAGGATATTTATTAGGGTCCTAAAATTATACAAATATGCTTTTATTAGGGCAAATATACTATAAATAATAAAATGCGTATAAAAATTCCCTATTTACCTTATAAAATTTTTGTTTCAAATTTTTATGAAAGTGTAAAACAGATAAAATAAAATTAAAAAATAAATAAATAAAATATTAAATAGGAGGCCATGATTTGGTGTGTATTTTTAGAAATAAGGGTACTTTACTCTTAAACAGTTTTTAATTTTTTTTACCTACCCTCTATACCATAAAACTTTTAATAAAACTAACTACTGCTAATTCAGTTTCGAACCATGCACCAACTTTTATGAAGAATAAAATTTTCTGACAAATTGCGAATAAAAAAGTTTTCCATTTGTTGCATACTTGATGGACCACACTGTATATGACTATTTTAAAATACTATTAAAATTAAATTGTTAATTTCAAAATTATGTTTCCTATCATTTCCTGTGTTCTTCCCAATTTTTTATCTTGTTAGAGTTTCGCCAAAAACTCTTGTAGATATAAACTGTAAAGATATCAATAATAAAAAAATAATAATAATTCATCTATGAAAATGAGAGGTCGCTTACGCTCCGGATACACTAGAATGACACTAAAAAAGATCTATTTCTAATATGTATATTTTTTAGAAGTTAAATTTATACGTAGATTTAAGGGCAAGGGCGCTACAACGACAAATACAATAAAAATATATGTATAACTAGGTTGGCTTGTTGGTAAATCCTAAAAGAACATTTGATTCCAAACAATTTAGGATTACATTACCAATTGGAGTAAAATGTTTTTATCTGTTTTGGACCATGCGACCAGTTTTCCCAAAATGACGTTTAAAAATTTCAAAATTTTTGCCCTCTGATAACATCTATTCTGGGACACACTGTATATAAAATTGACCGAACCACAACAGTATTTTCAGGATACCTGTTGAATTAACAGTTGACAGTGTTGTTTCTACTGTAGTACTTGATGGAGGAGGAGTAGGAGGAGTAGTAGTAGTGGTAGTGGTAGTAGTAGTAGTAGTAGTAGTAGTAGTAGTAGTAGTACCATCACTTGCTGCAGTTAGGCTGTTACAGTATTGGTAACCAATTTGTCCGCCAGCCTTAGGACAACATGACATTGGAAGGTCATAGTAGTTTTTATTCGTGAAGGTATCATTCCAATCAAGATAACTATTCACACCGCAGCACTCAAACTAAAAAAAAAAAGGATAGTTATATACCCACTGGCTTAGCTGCGATTTTCATTATTTTTTATGTAAAAAGTCAGACTTGGAACCTATAAAAACACATAAACTTTGTTTCTTAGGGGTACACTTTATACAGATTGTTAGGAACTATTGTTCGTAACAATCTGTGAGGTGATGTTGGCATTAATCTAAGCAAAAAGTTCCTTATAACATATGTCCAAAAATCAGTTGTTTCGGAGAAAAAATACTGAACTTATTTCTTTTTAGTCATAAAATCAATTAACTTTGCACCTTAATTCTTTAAAATTATATGCCTAGTAGCGTAAAATGAATTATTACATCATGTTTATTAACTGTTAACTAAAATATTTTTCTTGCTTATTAAATACAATTTTCCGAAGAAAAACAGACAAACAAAATTCCTCACACAATTGGCAACGTCATATGCGACATGGTGTTGCTGGGCAAAAAAACCTAAGGGATATTTTTCTAATTCTTCTGTCTTACAGCTGCTTACAGCAGCTGTAAGCACTTTCATTTTTTTTGACAAATCAATGACGTCAGTCTTACAGCAGCTCACAGCGGTTGTTAGCGGCGCGGCGTCGGGAGATGTCTAACCATTGTCTTACAGGATGAAAAAACAAGGAGGGGGAAATATAGCCAAATTTGAGGTTAAAAGTCAAACAAACTGACTAAATGTATATTATAACAATAACAACAGTATTGCGCACTTGTCCCTGTCCCCTGTCTAGTTGGTGTGGGTCCCGTATGTCTCAGTTTTTAGATAAAATAATTTGAAAATCCCCGCTACACCAATAGTTACAGCTGGTAGAATTTGTTATACAGGGTGTGAAGGCAAAATGATTGTTAACGTATACTTACATTCTCTTGTATTAAATCCCATAAAGGATATGTAGAAGATTCATAGCTTTTCAAATTCGCCCTTAAGGTTTCATCCAGATACTTGGAAGTCCTGTCTCTTAAGACATAACCGGCAATTCCAGAGGAAATTTCAAAAATAAAGATTATTCCCAGAAAAATAGAGAACTAAAAGAGAAAAAAATAGAGATTATACCATTTCATCTCCTACAATAAAATCCATCTGGAAATATCCACATCAGTAAACTCAAAAAAGCCATTTTTTTGCTTTTTCAAAATCCGAAAGTTTCATATTTACAGTTATATTCATAAAAAAAACGGTAATTATTTATAAACCGGACGCATCGCCGACTTTAATGAAATTTGATATAAGGGGTTTTTGGGGCGCTGATTAAGAATCTGAAAGAATTTTTACTCGGACTCGTTTTGTTCTCGAGATATTCATCATCAGACTTGATAACCAAAACTAACCTGAATTCACCATTTCCCCCTTCTTTTTACACTCAATTCTTGAGTGAGTTTTCTGCTAAATTGGTACTTAATATTTGATTTCTACCTCTAAAAACCCCATTTTTCTATTTATTTTACCCATTTTTCCATAAAATTGTAAAGCTTCACTGTCAATAGCAGGTAGCCTCGGCGGCGCCAAGGATACTGCGATCGAAATGATTGAAAATGAAACTTTGCAATTTTATGAAAAAAAACAGGTAAAATAAATAGATAAATAGGGGTTTTTAAGGTGGAAAGCAAATATTGAGTTCCAATTTAGCTTTCAATCCAGAACTGAGTGCAAAAAGAAGGGGAAAATAGTGAATTCAGGCTAGTTTTGGTTATCAAGTCTGATGATGAATATCTCGAGAACGAAACGGTTCGACTAAAACTTTTTTCAAAATAGTAAACAGCGCCCCAAAAACCCATATACCAAATTTCAAGAAATCGGCGATGCGTCCGATTTAATAATTACCAAAAGCGTACAAAGATAAAAGAGAGGTATCCTACCTTATTTTTATGAAAAACCGGCTACTAAGGTCTCGGGCACAATAACCAGCGTAAGCGTCGAGGGGCTAATTTAAAAAAAAAATAAGTTCTTTTGGTAATTTTCTGGAAACCTGCGGCAACCTCGATTTTGACGAAATTTGGTATACGGGGGTTTTTGGGGCGCTGATCGCGAATCTGAAAGATTTTTTGGCGGAAACGTTTCGTTCCCGAGATATTCATCATCAGACTTGAAATTTAGACTGATCCTATTTTTACAATATTCCCCCTTCTTTTTGCACGCAATTCTTGATTTAAAGCTAAAGTGGCACACAATATTTGATTTTCACCTTCTAAAACCCCGTTTTTTTACGTATTTTACATTATTGTTGCATTAAATTGCATAGCTATACTTTGAATCATTTTAATCCCAGTGTGCCATGAAGCCCTATGTGTATGTATCAATGACCTTTTATCCTTTGTATGTATGGTTGTCGCATTATCAAAGAAAAGCCCCGCAATTTAATGCAAAAATAATGTAAAAAACGTAGAAAAACGGGGTTTTAAAAGGCGAACATCAAATATTGTGTGACACATTAGCTTTAAATCAAGAATTCTGTGCAAAAGAAGGGGAATATAGGGAAAATAGGCTTAGTTCAAATTTAAACTTTGATGATGAATATCTCGAGAACGAAACGTTTCCGCCAAGCTTTCATATTCGTGATCAGCGCCCCAAAAGCCAAATTTCGTTAAAATCGGGTTGCCGCGGGTTTCTAGAAAATTACCGTTCTTTTATTCTCGCATAAAAGAGCAAAACCAAGCGCTATCACATTTTCCGCTCTACATTGGCCGCTTACGCTTACGCATAGTATCGTGTCTGAGGCCTAAAACGGACTGTTTGAAGAAGGTTAACATAAAAAGCTTTAGCGTCGATCGCGAACATGTAAATAAATCAAATTAAAATAGATCAAAAACTCTAAGTAAATATTTATCCTTCTTCTATCTGCAGACTACTTGACCCTTTTTAATTTTAGATAACCGACGCCGAAGTGGCATTTTTACTGATAAAGTCAAAATTTATCGAACAAGGCCACCCAGGTATTTTAAAAAATTTCTTTTATTGAAAACCTAGGACATTTAATAACCTGCAAGAAAAATTTGTAAAAAAAGTGAGTTTCACGCAAAAATGTAGGTTACTTCTATTTTTAACACTTGTACAACTTTTTATGAATATAACTGTACCCATAGTGTGTGTCCCTAATATTTATTATATTATGTGATAAAAAATACTATCTAAAAAAGCCTTTAATCCCTTTTCACACCACAGTAATTGCCTTTAATAATACCACAGCCTTCTTAAATTCTAAGCCGGGAAGGAGAAATCTGGCAACACAGCACAGTAGGAATGTCAAGTAATGTTTAGAAGTAAACTGAAACAAGTTTAAACGATTGCTTAAAAGGTTTTTCTGTTTTTAAAAGTTAAATCGTAGCGTGTATTTATTATATAAAGAAAAAATAAGTAATTAATTGTTATATTTAAAAAATAGGACCAGTGGCAATATGTCAATCGTTGTTTTTATGTTTAAATGTGCGCGTATAGTTGGTGCGTACGGCATACATTATGGCACGAATGGCGTTTCGGGCTGCAAAACGAATTACCCAAGTTATATTAAAACAGAGGGTTATCAAACAACATTTTATTTCCCCATAAACGATGAAATTAGGAAAGCCCGGTTGTGCGCTATTGACCGGATAAGTGTTTTTATTAAAAGTAGTACCTATACGGTAAATGGACAAATATATTTTACTGGCTACTAATTAACTAAGTGTGTTTTTAAAAAATTGGTTTTATTTGATATCAATAGTGGGTATAGTGCACCAAAAACAATTATTTACCCCAAGCAATATCCTAAGGACTATATCTACTAATGCGCATAAATATCCTGGCAAGTTCACCAAAAAATATTATTTATATAGATATTCTGAAAGTTATTTACCCAAGGCGGTTTTAGGGTAAATATAGTGGAAAACCTAATTTAAAGCGTTTGTTATTTTAAAGCGCATCTTATGTAATACGCTATATTATTAAGCTTTTATATTTATAACTAAACACACATGCTTTCAATTCATTTTAAGTATTGCAAGTATTTCTAAATAATAAATGTTTAGTTAACTTTAAAAAGCTACATTGGTCTGTTCACAAAAAAATGCATAAAGCGGGGTAGAAAACATCCTAACAAGTTGAAATTTTTAAATCCTTACCAACAAATTTGTATAAGGCAGAAAAGTTCCTGATAAGTTTTGCAGACACATTATTGCTTTTAGGGCAACTATAGTATTTAACATTATACCTATATGTTGTCTAAAATATCAAAAAAAAAAAATACTTATATTTTGTTTAAAACACTTAAAAAATTAATTATATTTAGCATATAATCTATTAGGAACTCATTTCAATATTCCTACTGTACAGTGTTGTTTGCAACGTTGCCTTTCTTACTTCACGGCTCAGAGTTTAAGAAGGCTGTGATAATACTAATAATAAAATTAAAAGCCTAGTTCGTTAACCATCTATTTTTCAGGTTTAAAGTAAAAATATTAAAAATCAATAAAGTATATAAATATTGATGGACAATAATAGAACTTTTATCACAGACGTACTTATAGTTAATCATTTTATCTTTTATCAATAATAAACAATTAAAACAATCAGAACCTAAATAAATTTCCGTTATGTTAGTCATTTTCTCCAGCATTTGAATATCAAAAAATTACCTTTTACAGGGTGTTTATAATAACTAAAACAGTAGCGGCGCTAAACGAAATGTAGACATCCAGCTTACCGCCGTCACTGGTTTTAATATTTTACAGTGTATTTCTATATGATTCTATTCTATTTCTATTTTTTTCTTGGTTTTGGTCCCTTCAGGTCCAATCCACCACTCTCCCCCTTCCGGTCTATGCTATCCAGGGCTTCGTCGGCGTAAAATCTGGATAATCGAACTCGTAGCTCCCAGAAATTCCAAAAGAAAACAAATAATTCCACAATCGATGCAATGCATAAATTGCCGACTGTCAAACCAAGATCTGCTACTGGTGTTACGTATAACCTTCACTTTCACTACTGACAGTTCCCATGTCACGCCCATCTATTTCCCGCCATTTGAGAAATACCTCGTGTTCACCAAAGGACAATCTTTCCTTGATCCCCGAAGGTAAAAAACGTTCGTACGACACCTCTAGCCACCACTCCGGGAAGAACTTTGTAGTCCTCTACGCACGTCCGCACTGTTCGGAGGTCAAACAAAAAGCTATTTCTATATGATATAAAAAAGTTTGTTAATATACAAAGAGGGTTTACATACAGGGTGTCTGCTGCGATCGATTTCTTGAAAAGTAGGCTTTGGAAAATTTTGAAAATTTGTTTGCATTATAAAGTCAGTGGGGGACATACAACTAAAACATTTTGACAGCTCTACCACTTCCTGTTATACCGGAAGTTAATGTCAACTTCCTTATTTTATATGGAACACCCTATATATTATTAATTTTTAAAAATTCTGCGTAAAATTCTAAATATAAATTATGTATAATATTCTATACCTAAGTCCAACCGTTTTTGACTTATTTTAAATGTTATGTCAAAATGACGTTTCAAGCCCTTACATACTCATCAATTTCTTCTAAACAAAATCCCTTTTTAAATAAATAATATATAGGGTATTCCATTTTGAATAAGTTGACATTAACATCCTGTATAACCAGAAGTGGTAGAGCTGTCAAAATATTTTAGTTAATGTCCCCCACTGATTTTATAATGTTACCAAACTTTCAAAATTTTCCAAAGCGTACTTTTCGTGAAATCGATCACAGCAATTTGCCGGTAGTTTCAAGGAAGGTTTCATCTTTTAGACACACCCCAACGCGGTGTTGTCAGATTGTACACATTTTCCCTTATTAAAGGAAAACGTACACTTGGCAACGTCGCTTGCCAGTTACTTATTAATTTTTAATATTTAATGTAGTTTGGAGTTCTCCAATATATAATAATATGTTTTAGTGTAGCTTACTATTCCAAGCATGACCCAGCTTTCCTTGATAGCTCCGCAGCATCCGAAAAAAGGAAATGACGAAAATCAACGATCCAGTTGCTATCAACATATTTGGCAAAGTAAAGTATTTGGAGTCTAAGAAGTCAGAATAGTCCGAGTACACAGTCTTTACTGTCGCTCCCACTGCAATAACAATGATGCCGGATATCTGAAAAATAAATAAAAATATTAATCCATAATATACAGGGTACACACTAAAACCACGGAATACTTATGCTATCATACTAAGATTTAATCAAATATACATCTGTTAAAAAGTTAATTATAATGAAGATATAGGGTGGTAAAGGAAAAATAAAATTTTTCTAATTTATTTCGATAATTATTAAGACGTTTCGAATATTGGCAAACTAGGTATCTACAAGGTTAGTTTATATTTATAAGGTTGCGACACATCCTCAACTTTTAGGCGGTTCGAGGTCGGGGACGCAAGGAAGGGCACTCCACGAAGAAAAGTTGGCAAGACTAGGTTAAATCAAAGCTGATGATCAATCCAGTGGCGTATAGAATTTACGCATTTCATTTGCATTGTTTTGGAAGTGATATTTGTTGAGAGATGTAATTCCAAATGCTTTTTATTTAAAGTAAAAGAATTTACAACTTAATATTAATTAAAAACTGTTGTGTAAACGGTTGTTCTACTAATACAATAAACTGTATATCTCCGGCACTGAACAACATGGCCGAAAAATAGGAGATGTGACGTCATAAACACGTCAAAGCAATATGGCCGAATGTCGTGACCCTACATAGACCGACTTTGGGTATCTAGGGGTATTTTGACACAAAAATTCATATCCTAAGCAAGGTTAGTTTATATTTATAAGGTTGTGACATATCCTCAACTTTTAGGTGGTTCGAGGTCGGGGACGCAAGGAAGGGCACTCCACGGAGAAAAGTTGGCAAGACTAGGTAAAATCAAAGCTGATGATCAATCCAGTGGCGTCTAGAATTTACGCATTTCATTTTGCATTGTTTTGGAAGTGATATTTGTTGAGAGATGTAATTCCAAATGCTTTTTATTTAAAGTAAAAGAATTTACAACTTATTAATAATTAAAAACTGTTGTGTAAACGGTTGTTCTAATAATACAATAAACTGTATATCTCCGGCACTGAACAACATGGCCGAAAAATGGGAGATGTGACGTCATAACACGTCAAAGCAATATGGCCGAATGTCGCGAACTTATATAGACGACTTTGATCAAGGAGGTGTTATTGCTTTGATCCTAAGTTAATTTTTGTGCGTTAACTAGAGGACGTCACCCACACTTACAAAAGCGACTGAAATTTGTTTGTTCGCTGTAATTTAAATGCACACCACTAGGGTATCTGCGAACTCGAACGAAAACGTTCGGTTTGCCGTTTAAACACAATAATTTTAACGAATGAATTCGTTCGTTGGCTTGTACGCTTACTCTAACTTAAATGCACCACCTAAAATACGCAACTTTTATGCTTTCTTGTATGTAGCACCGCTGTGTAAGCATCTGTTATGTTTTCTACACAAAACAGGGATACTCTTTGTAAGAGTCGCTTCGAGTAACCGTTTTTTAATTAGGGTCCAGGCCACACATAGCAGCATCAGTGGCGGCTATTCAGGTGTAGTAAATTGAGGTGCTTACTTCGCCAAAAATAACCATTTATGAGAGATATAGTTGAAGAAATTTGGCTGCATTAAAAGATAGAAGAGTTGATTTGGTGTATAAAATTTAGGTAAGTTTAGATATTAAGACTTTTACTTAGACTTTTGATGGTTGAGTATTTTCAATTTTAGCTAAAATGGTGAATGCGCTTATTTCCCTTCCTGCACTACACCTGTTTTTAGACCCGCCAGCCGCCACTGAACAGCATTAAGGCCGCACCGAGCCCAGTTATAATATTAAATGAAAGTGGGGTATATTAATTTGAAACATTTAAAAGCACTTTTTATGCCCTTAAAAATATTAAAAGCATTTTTACATCGAATTGAGATCATGTATGTATATCTCCTTGATTAAATAAACAGATTTTCCTACTTTTAACTTTTTCATTTTATCTAAGCTTGAGTGTAGTATATAGGTGTGAAACCAACTGGTCGACAGGAATTAAAAGCATAGTGGGGCCATTTGTTGGTGGGATGCGTGTTACTCGCATCGTCGTCCAACAAAAGGCGGAAGCGGTGGGCCGGAGGAAAGCCCCTAACTGAAACAGCGCGTTCGTTGCAGCGGTAAATATTAGGGGAGTACATAGCAAAGTCGGTGAAAGGGGATTCAGTGCATGATTTGTGTATGGTCGACGCTTTAGTTTCCGGATCGGTAGGAAAAAAGACTTAAATTACTTCAACTTTAGTAAATATGAAACTTTTTTCACCGCATCCCCTATATTTCAATAGCGAGACGCTTAAAAAATAGGGTATTTTATTTACACAAACATGTTTGCCAAAAAAAATCCCATTTTTTATGTTGGGATTATTATCAATAAAATGCACATAATTCGCGAAAACTATGCACTATTTATTTTGGTAGAGGAAAGTGACCAAATATGGAATATATAGGGTCCCTAATATGGAATACCGGCATTTCTCTAAAAATGAAAACTCACACACGCAATTAAAGGGGTTTGTCACTTTTTTTTAATGCTCATTTGCAAGTAGAAGTTATAACATGCTAGTAAGAGCAAGCCCTTTCGTCGCTGTTGTAACGTTTTTGTTTTATGGCTTTCTCATAACTTTTTAAGGTATTTTAAAAATACGTATTTTTATTACAAAAACTGCATGAAATACTGTTTTTATAACTTTTAGAGATAGTTCAGATATTCTATTGTAGGTTTTAACGGTATTTAATTTTATTTCTTTCTTAAATAAAAAAATATAATAAATAATAGTTTAAAAAACTAAAAAACACGCTTTTATATGCAACCGAACTAAAAATTAGAAAATAATTTTTCATTACAAAGAGTTTGTATTACAGTAATAAAAGGTCAAACAATGAATCATAATTATATACCTCAAAATAGAATTATAATAAAATTTAAGATAATAACAGAATAATTCACTTCAGAATAAAAACGTGGGGTGCTTAATATATTAAATGTTATAATTATTTCATTTGTAAATATCTATGAGGGAAAAGTTATGAAAAAGTAGTAAAATGCACCCCACGCTTTTTACTCTGAAGTGAATTATTCTGTTATTTTCTTAAATTTTATTATAATTCTATTTTGAGGTATATAATTATGATTCATTGTTTGACCTTTTATTACTGTAATACAAACTCTTTGTAATGAAAAATTATTTTCTAATTTTTAGTTCGGTTGCATATAAAGCGTGTTTTTAGTTTTTAAATTGTTATTTATTTTTCATTTTTTAGTTCCATATATCAATTAATTTTCTGCGGACATGTGATATTGAAATGTTTCACGAACTATTTCGTAATCTAATCATTTCATTTAAAGCTTCACTGTTGCATGCGGTTTCAGAACGCAACTACTCCGAACAAGTTTCTGTCAGCCTTATGCTGAGAGTACGTCCGAAACTGCACGCATGCGCAAATCACGCACTAGCTCTTCTCTGTTACTCTCCTACAGAAAATCTATAAAGGAATTTATTTATCCTGGCGATCCTAATCAGGATAACGGGATACTGTTTGCAGATTATTGCATTGTCATCGGTCCTTGATACGTGTGCAAAGTTTCAAAGAAATCGAATCGCTGGAAGTTGGTGAAAATTAAGCTAAAGATTCCGTTACATACATACATACAAACCAAAGCTAATAAAAACGTGTTAAATAATTAATAGTTTATAAAAACTAAAAAACACGCTTTTATATGCAACCGAACTAAAAATTAAAAAATAATTTTTCATTAAAAAAATATTTTCACTTCATAGTAAAAAGCGTGGGGTGCTTAATATATTAAATGTTATAATTATTATATTTGCCAATATCTATGATGGAAAAGTTATGAAAAAATAGTAAAATGCACCCCACGCTTTTTACTATGAAGTGAAAATATTTTTTTAATGAAAAATTATTTTTTAATTTTTAGTTCGGTTGCATATAAAAGCGTGTTTTTTAGTTTTTTAAACTATTAATTATTTTTCATTTTTAGTTCGTTATATTGCACAAAATTCTTAATATAACAGTAAATTAGAACATACTATTTAATTAAGCAGCAAAAAGAAAATAACCAGCCCCTATGAAATGACAATGGTAGCAAATTTTAAAATTTGCAAAAGATTGCAACTCACTAAAAATTTCTTCTTCATTAAGTAGCAAAGTTTCAAATTTTGCCAACAGATGGCAATCCAGGCAATGTTTGGACCGTTGCCAACATTTTGCAATCCACTAAAAAATTTCTTCTTCATTTAATAGCAAAGTTTGAAATTTTTCCAACAGATGGCATCCTAGGTGTTGTTTTTATAATATAATGGAATTTTTTTCCTGGCGATTAAAAAAAAAAGATAAAGGGATACTGTTTGCAGATTATTGCATTGTCATGGGTCCTTAATACGTGTGCAAAGTTTCAAAGAAATCGAATAGCTGGAAGTTGGTTAAAATTAGGCTCAAAGATTCCGTTACATAGGCAGCCAGATAGATAGTTACAACCCAAGTTAATAAAAAGCGTGTTAAAAATCAGTTTAAAGTCGTCGGAAAATCCAAATATGGACAGACCATAGTAGGTACCCAAATATTATATATTTGGGTTCTTTAAGAATCAAGTCAAAAGGGCTGTTCGCCTCATGAATGAACATTACTTCATAAAGGCTTCTTTCTCTCGCTCATCGTCGGCCTGTGGGGAATTTATCGCTTTTTATAGGTACTTCTATGGCTTCTGCTCTGAGAAATTGTCCAGTATAGTTTCTCCACTTACGGCGGTTGCCAATAGAAAAAACTCGTAATGCCGCACGTATGCATCCCTATACGGTCCAACTGGACAGGCCCGAACTGCCCACTTTGTTCGTTCTTTTATCCCTAGTGTATTTAGATGGTGAAGTCCGCTGCTCGCAAAGGAATTTCCTTTCCCCTGATATTTCAGTCCCTTGTCAACCTCGCTTAAGTCACTCACAGCGTTGGTGTGGGCTCTGGGCACAATAACTGCCCTGGATCCAGAGTCTGACGCCTGGATCTGTGAATTTTTCAAATTATTTTTGTTGCTTTCTATGTTATATCAAAGTTTCCAAAGAGTTTCTTGTTAAATAAGTTTATTTCTTAGTGGTGTTTATAGTATTCCATATTTGGGTACCTATTCCATATTTGGCTACCTTTATCATTTTTTAGTTTTTCCAAAAAATCTTTATTAAAATTGATCAATGTAACTTAAAGTGTTTACAAAATAAAGGATAAATATATGATTGTTCATAATTACTATAAAAAGTTTTTTATTTATGATGTTTATGCAAATTATGTGTAAAAAACAAAATGGTATTCCATATTTGGTTACTTTCCTCTATTATAGGGGAAAGTGGGGTGGATTCATACAAGGGGCACCTACATACATTGAGTTTATCTAAAGTTAGAGACGAAGTAAAATAGTAACGTAAGTGAATGTGCACAGTTTTTATGTGTGTTTACAGACTGGTGAAGTTTCAGAATTTTCGATGCGGTAAGATCGAGTGCACAACACGGAACGTGTTTTTGCCTCGCGTAAGTAATTTCATAACGTAACTTTGGACATATTTTATGGCTAGTTACTATTTTTGGATTAATTATTGCTATTTAATCCTAATTATTATAATACAAAGGCACTAATTTAATGTGTAAATTAATATAGATAAATACGGTTTTTCTATTTCAAATTAATTAATTAGCATGTGATGGGGCAGATTCATACACAAGTATATAGGGCACATTCATACTGTATAATTGTACCCCTGGCCCTTTATGAATATTTTTTTAACTACTATTTTTTGTTACACCGACGATTATTATAGTTGTAAATATTATATAAAGTAGTTTAAGTTTCATTTTTACGGAAAAAACAGGCTGCTTTATGAACTTTGTGTCTTTGGATGTCAAGGATCAGTTAATTTATCAGACATAGTGATGATATTACCTATAGATCTTAGGTCATAATGTGTTAATAACATAGGCATATTAATTTTAGGTTTTGTAAGTTAAGGTATCTTTGTGTCTAACTAAAGTTTTTTTTATTTGATATAATTAATAATGAATAAGCAATATTTTTTTTACATTTTGAGATTGTTTCTTTTAATAAATATAAGTGACTAAAACAAAAAATGTTATTAAGTGTCTTCGGTAGATAGCCATACATGTAACGTAAAGACCGTTTAATGACACTCTGTTCACTATTCGTTACTTATGTTCATATCACGAAACTATTGCGATGTTTAAATAGGCATTAACAGATTTGGATAAAACCTGTATTTTAATTTTGAATTTTACTATTTGTTTTGTATGTTAAAAAATGTATTTGTGTTTTTTTTATAAAGTATGGTATAAAACAATAATAAACAACAATTATGACGAATTAATAGTGATGTTAAATGTGCCCCTTCGGTTGTAAGAATGTACCCCTCTTATGGAGTACATTCATACATTTTGCTTTTTTTTTTGTAAAAGTCTCGCGCATGTAGATTTTCAATAATATTAAGGTTCTACTACAATATAAAAATAGTTAAGCTACTAGTGTGTCATATATTAAAAGAGATATACCCGAAACACGGCATTCCACAAAGCAAAATATAAAAACTGTATAAAGCCTCCCCACTTTCCCTACCTAGTTTACTTTTTTATGGTTAAACAACTAAGACAGTGTGGTAAATATCCATATAAATAAAAACGTCTGTTATAGGTAGGTATGTATTTGTGTTATTCTACCAAAGATTAATAATAGTTTAACAAGATCAGACAGTCAGACAAGGCAAATAAAATATGACAGAGATAGAAAAGGCGTCCGTGTTAAAGGGACAAAGCACGTGGCCGGGCAATTATATTACTATGCGACGTTCGTTACATATATTTATCTTTGTTTACCTTGGGTCGTCTAACAAGGAACGGGTAGTGCGAGTAGGTACCTGACTCTCGAGGGTTGATCGAGTTTTAAAAGACGGTCGACGACAATCATATTTTACCTTGTGCTTGATGTGGTTATAGTGGCAACGTAGGAATTTTTGTGCAAGTAGAAATTTGAAATTAGTTTTGTGAAATTATGGAGAGTAAAGACAATAACAGGCGTTGTAAAAACTGGTGCTTTGTAAGGGAATGCAAAGCTAATACCTATGTAGTTATTTTTTACCCTTAGCAAAACTCCTTTTACTCCTCTCCAATGCATTTTAAAAAATAAACAATTTAGTTTAATTTCTCTTTTCCATACAGTGTAGGGAAAAGAGTTTTTTTTTATGATGCTCCAGCTAGTACAAATAACTATTACTTACCTAAGGACAACCTTTTTATTAATAATTTTATGAAAGAACGTTATTCTTTCTGCATAGTTTAAAGCTTAAATACATCATGCTTAAAAACTGTCAAAACAGCGAAATGTTACACAAACGCTTAGGGCCGTACGCAGAAAGTAATTTTGGGGGCAACAGCCAAAAGCCACAACCAAAAAAAAGGACACCAGGTAAGTAAACAAAGCGGCCTAGGCTTGTTGTAACAAAAAAAAGGACTTTACGTAGGCGCCACCTTAAGCAAAGAATCCATGTTTGAGAGGTCTTTTTGGGCTCCTGGGGGGATTGCAATTGCCCACCCTGCGTACGGCTTTGCAAACGCTCGTTATCGCTGAAAAAAGTTTTTTCTTTTAAATGAAGAAGATTGCATATTTAAAAGTTATTTTTAATCCTAAACATCTTTTCTTTATAAAAATTTTTGATATTGTAAAAAAATAAAGGTACCTACTTCTCTTTAAGCAAAATTTATATATTTTGAGATACCTTATATAACGCTAACACAAATATTATTTAATGATTGCATTTCAGGTTTTAGACTATGCAGATCTTTTTATTAAGAATAACTTATTTTTGTAAAATAAAAACTTAAAAAAGGTTTCCATATGGTGAGAACTTAAATAAATGCACTGTTTTTACAAAAATTACGCGTTTTAATCTAGGGGATAAATTAAGACAAATTTGTGTTGAACTCCCAAATTTTAATTGTATGTAAATAGCGTTTTTCTCGGGATACAAAAAAGCTTGGGTGGCATGGGCGAAACTATCTTTTTGTTAATCTATATATATTTAAAACGCTAATTTTTTTAGCAGGTCTCTAAAAGAGCTGTCCTGCACAAATTAATATTTTTTTTGATCCTATGGTTTTTAAAAACCTTACAATTTACAATACTATATTTATTGTCTTATTGCCTATCTTTTTCTATAAAAACTAATCTTTTTTATTAATCAAATTTTCTTAACAGGATAGTAAATAAATGAAAAATGTTCAACTGCAAAGGTACCACTTTTTTTGAAAACTGTTTGTTTTGGCAGAAATATAAAAAGATCAAATATTTGGATTTTGCTGTGGCCGACTTGCTGGTGTATCTTAAAAAATTACGTGTTTGCCATTATCAGTGTTTTTTCCCTTAATCCATATTATACCTATTTTACCTTATTTAGAACAAGCAATGAATATTCACTGGTAATGTAACAAAACTGTGCAAATTTTCATTAGATGTGATGCGAAAATGTCGCCACAGTTCAAAATAATCGTTTTTTTTGCAATTTACGATAACTGTGGTTCCGAGGGACGCATTTTCAAAAACAAATGTTTATTAAAAGAAATGTCCTATTTTAATCTAAATAATATTACCTTAAAATATTTGTAGCTAATTTAGAAACATCCTGTGTACCTTGCAGTTTCAATATGGCTTTATTTAATATCTTACACAATATTTTCATATCATCATATAAAGCAGAGCAAATAAAGACGATTTAAATCTCAACTCACGTAAAAATATTAAACTGACAAAGAAATGGCAAGCAACACAAATTTGCAGTATCAATATGGCTTTATTTAATATCTTACACAATATTTTCATATCATTATATAAATCAGAGCAAATAAAGACGTTTTAAATCCCAACTAACGTAAAAATATTAAACTGACAAAGAAATGACAAGCAACACAAATTCTTTAAAAACCAACGTAAGCAAGTAATGCCGGCAACATTGGCGCGTCCGACAATATGGCTCAAGGCCAATGGGAGAAGTCGGCGAAATCCTTTGAAGTTTCGTCGAGTGTCATCTCTTGTTGTAAACATATTTACTCTTTTGATGATTCTACAATACAAAGGCATAAATAAATGTTTGTTTAATATATATTTTATCAGAATTGTTTAATAATCTGATTAAGTGTTGTGTCTAAATAATATCAGATTTTTTTGCTTTTCTCTCTGACGCATGATATTGCAATTTTATCTTAACATGAGTTAAATTATGATAACCCAAGATAAACAATACAATTCCTGAAAAGTATATAAAAGCCCAAATTAAAGATTTATTTCATTGAATTATGGACCAAATAACTTATATATGCTACGTGTACCGAGGTAATGTTGCAACCAGTAATTTTGGTAATATCGGTAACATTGGAAATATTGTTTTTTTCCGCTCTATACTCTAACCACTGATCTCGATGGATTGCCAATGTTATAACCTGCGCGGAAACAAAAGTTACATTTTATGGGCGAAAAACCGGTTTGTGCGCAAGCAGGTAGCTTTCCAGTGACGAAAATTTTTGTGCGTCACGCTCCAGCAGGGCTTGAAGCTCTTGAACTGCTCTAAAAAGTTAGTCATTGGAACGCATCCTTAGACAAGGAAAGAGAGATACTTTAAGAAATTTTAAAATTTCGTTGTTTTTAACCTTTCTTGGCTTTATAATAATAATTTCTTTTAAATATCTAATTCCATTTTAAATAAATAATTTTAAAAAAATCCATCCTTAACCATAAAAAAACATGTGTGAAACACAAAAACCAAAAGAGGGGTTGGTGCATGAGGGGCAAGGGGAAAGAAAAACGGAGTAGCTCAGGTGCATAACACTTTCCGTCACTGGAACGCCATAAAAGTAGAACGAAATGCTCCTGAGCTACTCGGGAGCGCTCTATTTGCGTCACTGGAAAGCCACTCAGGTTGAGGTAAAACGCACCTGGCGCCAAACAGACTATCCGGGCATTATACAGGGTGATTCAAAAGTAAGCGGCATCCTTTCAGAGCGTAATCCTTATATAAAAATAAGGCAAAAAGTTCCTATAAACATATGGGCCGAAAATGCATATTAAGGGGAGCTACAACCCTTTGAAAGTTACTGAAGAAATTAGGTTTTTATTTAATATCTTTATGATTAAAAAAAGGAAGTTTTGAAACTTTTCAAGGTTATATTTTTTTAGTGGCCAATTTTATGGTGAAACCAATTTTTCGCCTTGACGCTTCTAAGGGGTGGTTTTTAAGTGTAGTTATTGAGTAAACATCGTCTTTAGGGTGTCCTATTCAAAGGGGCGTAGCTCCCTTAGGAAGCATTTTCAGACACATGTTTATAAGAACTTTTTGTTCGTCTTATTAAAAGCTACAAAGCCTTTATTTTAAAAATTGAAAAAATAATTTTTTTCAAATGAAAATAGGGGTCAATCCTGCATTGAAGTGTTTACGCGCGATTTTCTCGAAAACTATTGCCCCTAGCGACTTGAGGCAAGAGTACCTTTTTTGGTAAAAATCATTGGACTTTCAGAAAAAGCTATCAAAAAGTTAAAATCTTATAAAGGGGAAAAGTTAGTGAGGGTTTTATTCCCTACACCCTTAAAAACCACCCCTTAGAAGCGTCAAGGCGAAAAATTGGTTTCACCATAAAATTGGCCACTAAAAAAATATAACCTTGAAAAGTTTCAAAAACTTCCTTTTTTAATCATAAAGATATTAAATAAAAACCTAATTTCTTCAGTAACTTTCAAAGGGTTGTAGCTCCCTTAATATGCATTTTCGGCCATATGTTTATAGGAACTTTTTGCCTTATTTTTATGCAAGGATTACGCTCCTGAAAGGATGCCGCTTACTTTGAGATCACCCTGTAGAAAAGACTTTGTCGACGGCGTCCAGGTTTTCCGTTCGAAGTACGGTAGCTAATGAGCGTTACGGTCAGACCGCGGACGAAGGGTACGGGGTGCCGTTGTATGTATTTTGCCACGGCTTTTATGCGCATGTTCGTCCACCCATTCATTTGTTTACTGCGCGAGGTCGTAAAAATTCACAAAATGCTTCTTGCCACTGGGTGATCTAAATGTAGGTTATCTTTGACTCCTAACCAAATCAATGCGGCGAGAATTTAACTGAAGCTGAAAATTTAATTGCAACGGAGGGCATCTATAATCTACAAGGCGTCTTCCAACGTATTCTTCACAAGTAAATATTATTTTGGAAGCACTCGCATAG